>JASDQU010364025.1:0-11651 GCA_032191745.1 Picea mariana
CAATGACACTACGAGGTCGAGACTAATAAATAGCATGGCGCTTCCACATATATGGTTGGCCCAAAAGAACATCACAGACATCCAGTGGGGTAGCATCACATAATACCTCATCCTTGAAGGGTTAGATGCCATATGACAATTGACACTATTGGCTGACACGAAGATCTCATCCTTGGCGAAGCCACCATATGTTGTATGGTTGCGGGTGTGGTGTTGCCGACAATCCCAACTGTTTGACAACCTCTACTGAGATGAGGTTCTTTTGGCTTCCGCTATCAACAATAAAATGTAGCAGGGTACCCTTCACCCACATTTGTGAATGAAAAAGGCACTCCCCCTCTTTAGGATCTGTTGGTTCTTCTAGTTGAATTGTTGTGGTCGTGACAATAGTAGTGGGGTCTGCGTCAATGATCTGTCCTTTACCAGTATATTCAGAATCAAATTCTGAATCAGGGTTCGGCTCCTTGTCTTTGATCTCGGCCACCAATGACTGTTTTGAGTGACATTCATCGGTGTTGTGCCAGGGGCTTTTATGGAAATCACACCATTTTCTAGTGTCCTTCTTTGTCTTCTTGTGACCCTTATTTTCCTATGTCTTGGATTGGTTTTCGGGAGACTGTTTGTTAGGGCTGTCTTTTTCATACTTTGGTTGTTGTGGATTTGTAGACCCAAACTCTTTTTTGTTCTGGTGCTTAAATTTCTTCTTGATTTTAACAGCATATCTATAGGCAACACTGAGTGATGAGATGTCCAGAAAATCCATTTCAATTTGGATGTATCTGTGTAGAGCCCCACGATATTTCAGAACCAAATGTCGTTCGGAGTCTTTGATACCCAGCTTGGTGCTCAAGGTATGGAAACTATTGGTGAATTATGGAATTGATTGGCCCCTCTCTTGCCGCAGTGTGGTCCATCTCATGTACTGGTCCTCATAATTGCCAATAGGGTAATATTGTTCCTTTACCGCATCCACAAAAAAATCCCAAGTGAGCTCAGCCCCATATATTCCAGAATCATCTGTGGAACTCTACTCCCAGTAAGTTTCCCACCAATGTTTGACATGGGGGAGAGCCTTAAGGAGTGCAAAGGTGATCGTTTCCTTGTCGGAAAAATTATGAACAAAGAAATAACCTTCTAGCAGATTTAACCATTTATCTAGGGCATCTGCATCTATTTGACCTTCAAATACGGGAATATCAAAATTAACCTATACCTTGAAAGGCAAGGTGCCTCCAAAGTGGCCGCTTGATGAAGATGTTTCTGATGCTATCGGGAGGCGTTGAAGGATGTGGGAAAAATTATCCATCATTTCGTCCCTCTGTCGTGTGAGATCTTGCTCAAGCAACAGACTGATAGGATCATCTACTCTGTCGTTTTTATTTTCTTCCACCATTGAGGGTTTCTTGGGTGTGCAAGAGTGATTTTCCTCAAGAGAGACAAGATCGAGACCCAAATTTCTATACTCGGACCTCATCGGGGACATGCACTGAAAAAATGATCAAGAGCATCCTGCTCTAATACCACTGATCCAGATTATTTTCGGCATGAAATGAGAGCGGAGATATTATAAAGAAATGCACAAAGATATCACATATATCCAATAATATAACATAAATATATCATAGATGCAACCATAAACACAGAGATATAGTAATACACGATTTCTATTAATGAAAGAAATGTACAGAGACTGTAAAAATACAGAGTGAAAGACTCACTAGAATGGTGGCAGCTTATCTCTGAGAAGATGTGTGATGGCTACTCGCATTCGCAAGAACATGGTTACAATGAGGCTCTAAAGGCCTTTTTACAATAAACGAGAATGTCAAAAGTCTTAGACATCCAAAAACCTAACCCTAGGAGATGAAGCGCCAAAATTCATGTGGGCCCCATTTGGGTAAGTTAGTACATCAACTTCCCGGGGTCGTAACTTTTGCATACGATCTTCGTTTTAGGCGTATGATAGCTCGTTGGAAAGGTATCATCAAGGATATTAATTTTTGGGGCTAAATAATTCCTTCAACTATCATTGAGAACCTCTATCTCTAAAAACCTTCATTTAGGCCCTCAAAATGGCCCCAGAAGTTAAAACCTGCTAAAAATAGTAAATTGCCAAAAATTGGCAGAAAACTATTTTGAGCCAGTCGAAAAAGGTGGGTGGCCACCGATATCCACCTGGATTAGGTAGAAAATCAACTAATATTTTCTTTCTAAGCTGTTTCATGTATATGAAATTCAAATGTCCAAATATTTTGTGCCATATCCTACTACTTTCATTAGCATGAGTAAGCAGTAAACAAGAATCAGGTGCAATGAATTCAGAAAATGTATAGAATATAGACTGATGATTTACCTCACCAATATCAACCTTGGATTTGGTTTGCATGTTGCATATGTCCATGGAATTTGGTGTGAATACGAATTTCTTTCTGGTGTCGGAATTCGTCATCTAATACATAGAGAGAAGGTTGACAGAAACTTGGTAACATGCAGCACATTCTTGAAGCTTCCATTGGTGAGTTCAATCCTTCCTTTTCCAGTGACTTCAACAGAAGAGTTGTCCTCCATCAGAATAGGAGGACCTTTGCATGTATCCAAAGAGGTATATACTTATTTTGATGTATCTATGTGATGTGATGCTCTTGAATCAATGATCCAAGCATCGGGAGAAGAGTTGATTTCAATAAATGCATGGCAAGAATTGCCTTTCTTGGAATTCAGATCTTCTGGCTTCTTCTTCTTTGCACCCTCGGGGATGCGATCTCCAAGGTTGTTTTGCTAAAGTATTTGAGACGTCAGATCTATTTTTTTTTGTATACATGCAGATTTCGAATGGAATNTGGGTAAGTTAGTACATCAACTTCCCGGGGTCGTAACTTTTGCATACGATCTTCGTTTTAGGCGTATGATAGCTCGTTGGAAAGGTATCATCAAGGATATTAATTTTGGGGCCTAAATCATTCCTTCAACTATCATTGAGAACCTCTATCTCTAAAAACCTTCATTTAGGCCCTCAAAATGGCCCCAGAAGTTAAAACCTGCTAAAAATAGTAAATTGCCAAAAATTGGCAGAAAACTGTTTTGAGCCAGTCGACAAAGGTGGGTGGCCACCGATATCCACCTGGATTAGGTAGAAAATCAACTAATATTTTATTTCTAAGCTGTTTCATGTATATGAAATTCAAATGTCCAAATATTTTGTGCCATATCCTACTAATTTCATTAGCATGAGTAAGCAGTAAACAAGAATCAGGTGCAATGAATTCAGAAAATGTATAGAATATAGACTGATGATTTACCTCACCGATATCAACCTTGGATTTGGTTTGCATGTTGCATATGTCCATGGAATTTGGTGTGAATACAAATTTCTTTCTGGTGTCGGAATTCGTCATCTAATACATAGAGAGAAGGTTGACAGAAACTTGGTAACATGCAGCACATTCTTGAAGCTTCCATTGGTGAGTTCAATCCTTCCTTTTCCAGTGACTTCAACAGAAGAGTTGTCCTCCATCAGAATAGGAGTACCTTTGCATGTATCCATAGAGGTATATACTTCTTTTGATGTATCTATGTGATGTGATGCTCTTGAATCAATGATCCAAGCATCGGGAGAAGAGTTGATTTCAATAAATGCATGGCAAGAATTGCCTTTCTTGGAATTCGGATCTTCTGGCTTCTTCTTCTTTGCACCCTCGGGGATGCGATCTCTAAGGTTGTTTTGCTAAAGTATTTGAGACGCCAGATCTATTTTTTTTTTCATACATGCAGATTTCGAATGGAATCCTTTGTGATATTATGTGCATTTCTCTCCTTTTCTTCCCATTTCCCCTTTGGATCCGAAGGCATCGGTGAAGGGTTTTGTGTACCCTTCCTTCTTTGTATGTGCATGATATTTTCACTTATATTTATCTTTAGATTTATGATATTTGTGTCTTCCATCATGCAGTGTGAGTGCATGCGCCTTTGGGCCTTTGATTGCGCCCATGTTGATGAGCTTGGTTTTTTCTTATGGCAAGGATTCGATAAAGTCCTCAAGAGAAGACATCTTCCAAGTGGCTCCATAGGTGAATCTGATAGTATGGAATGTGGATATGAATATAGAGAGTTCAGGTCCAAGCTTGGAGAGAATGGTGAGAACCATTTGTTTCTCCTCCACCAATTTATCAACCCTACAAGCTTTGAGTTGCGACAACAAATCCTTGAATTTTGTAAAGAAATATTGGATATTGTCGAAGATTTTTGGATCCAATGTGAGAAGCTCCACCTCCAGCATGTGTCCCCTCATCTCATATTGTTTTCCAAAGAGCCCTTCCAAGATTTTCCAGGCTTCATTGGGAGTCTTACAGGAAGATATGTGAAAAAGGAGATCGGGAGAGATAAGACTGCAAATTGTTCCGAGTGCCTCATCCATGCGATTTAAGTACTTGGATTTTTCTATGGTTGATGTCGGATTTGTATCTGTATTATGTATATTTATTCATGTTTAACTTGTACAACCCTCTGGATTAGAGATGTATGGATATTTTCTCCTTCCATGCAAAATAGTTGTAAGGTGTAAGAATGAATTCTTTTTGGAATTCCATCTTTCCACTGTCTTCAATCTTTTGTACCTACAAATTGTTTTGGTGTAGCGTTTTCTTAGAAGTCTGTTGGCTCTGATACCATGTAAATGTGTTGAACCTACATAGAATAGATCTATCTAAATAATGATACACACATTTTTAGAGAGAATAGAAGAAATAACAAGAAGGAGAGAAAGAATGGAAGAATTCTCATTAACCATTGTGAATAATGAAAGATTTACACATGATATACACTATATAACTCAATGAGTTCGACTTGAGGAGAACCAATGCACCATAGTGGTGGTATAGAGTGATATGGACACACAGCAGCAGTTACGGGAGTGAACTACCACCTATTCTAGTCTCTCAGGCAGTTACGGGAGTGAACTGCCACCTAGTTGAGTTAACTAGTCAACTAGTCTTTAGTTAACTGACTGAACAAAGAGTAGTGAGGAGTTAACTTAGGGAATCAAGGCTAATGTGCCACTATAGTGATTATACCAAGGCAAGGTCGAATTAGAATGGTGATTATCCCAATGTTGCATGGTGATGATCCCAATGCAACATCTAAACTCAACTCAACTAGTCAAACTGAAGTGTCAACTGAAAGAGAATATTCTTCAGGTGGAATATTCTCCCCTAAAATATAGGAGATTGGATAATGACTAATTATGAATAATAAACAAGGAATAACCTTACGAAAAATAAATCCTAGGTGTGTGTGAAGTAACTCCAACAGCTAGCACTCGCTAGACCAAGATCGTGAAGCGCCTTTTGAATAGGCGTATGGACACCACCGGTGGTCAAATGAAGGAAGGGGCTTAGAAGCCAAAGAAGCCAAAAATGACTGACTATAACTGGAAGAGAAGATGAAGAATTGTGACTGCTAGAGAAGCCAAAGAATCTTGGGATATTGGTCGCGAGTGATGAACAGGTTCTGGATAACTACTAGAGATGCCAAATAATATTTGGATAACGACCAATGATGAAAAAATACATCATAACTATCAGGGAAGATGAAGATTTTGCATGATGATCGCGTAGAGGACTCGAGGTGAGGAAAATATGAAGAACAAAGAAGATAAAGTGTTTTTTTTATAGTTATGCATGTGGGTAGAATGTGACTATGTACATGACCTAAACTAGAGATCAGAGGTATAGTGTATAGCATGCAGAGACAACAGAGAGTATAAAGAAAGAAGAGAAGTAGAACAAAGAGGAGTGATTGCACAGCAAGAGAAAGAGCAAAGAATAGACACGGAAAATAGTAATAGAAGCTAGACGAGGCAGAGGAGACATGGATCTGTAACAAACCATATCAGAGACAGAGCAAGTAAGTAATGTTTTGTAAGATTCTATCAGGGTCGTAGGGTGGTGCTAGGGAGGATTGCAGTCCTCTAAATTCTAGTTGGTGCTAGAAGACATTTTGGGAGTTGGTTCTTCCATCTAGTGGGTGCTAGAGAAACCTGGGAGTTGGTGCTTCCATCTAGTTGGTGCTAGAGAAATATGAGAGTTGGTGCTCTCTACAAGCTTTATATTTCTATTAGAGGTTGTAGCCTCATATTTGAGTTGGAGCTCAAAGACTGTGATGTACATGAAATTTGGAGCTTGATTGAAATCCTAAGAAGAATAGGTTTTCACCCTTATGGGTTTCCTCATGAAAATCAATGTCTTTGTGTATTCTGTGTGATTGATCAAATATTTTTTATATATTCATGTTAAGTTATCAAAAACACATTAAATAATAATCTATAAAGAATAAAAAAATAACAGGAAAAGTTTCAAGCTTATATACATAACTAATTCACCTCCCCCCCCCTCTCAGTTATATTTCCAATAATTGGTATCATAGCCGGCACATTTGATAAAAGGTAGATCCATAATCTTAAACATGACTAGTCATGATAAAAGTTCAATTAATAGACCCCCTCTGTTTCATGGAACAAACTTTTGCTTCTGGAAAATAAGAATGAAAACACATTTAATGTATTTGGGTGCTGATTTTTGGGATGTCGTTGAAACGAGATATGTGAAGCTTGTAGTCTTGGCCTCAAAAAATGATAAGATGGAGTTTAGATTTAATGCAAAATAAATGAATTCCATCCTTAGTGGACTTGTTGAAGCCGATTTTTTCAAATTCATGCACTGTGATTTAGCAAAAGTTATGTGGAACAAGCTGATAAGTAGTTATGAAGGTAATGAAAAGGTGAAAGACGCAAAACTTCAGACTCACAGACTAAAATTTAAGCAGTTAAAGATGGACGAAAATGAAACTATCAGTAAATACTTCTTACATATATAAGAACTTGTCAACACTATGAAAGGCCTAGGTGAAATGATAGATGAATCTTTTCTCGTCCAGAAAATATTAAGATCTCTTCCTGATATATTTAACTCAAAGAGCTCTGCTATAGAGGAAATAGTTGATCTCAAAACATTGACACTAGATCAACTTCTTGGAACCCTAATTTATTATGAAATGAGAATCACCAAAGGTAAATCCACTACAAGAGAGGCATCTTTTAAAGTAGATAAAAACACAGACTCCAATGTAGATGAGATTGAAGAAAATTTTGTGAGAAGACGGAAAAAAGGATCAGGAAAATACAAAGGTAAATTGCCCTTCAAATGTTTTAACTGTGGTAAGATATGTCATTTTACTTCTAAGTTTCCTTACAAAATAAAGGATCAGACATATGATGATGAAGAGAAGCACAAACACAAGAAGGTCTATAAAGAGAATAATTTTAAGAAGAAAAGCCTCTGTGTAAACAATGATGATGATCCCTTAGATGATGAAAGCAATGATTCTTCTATTGAAGATAAAATAAATGATATCATGATAATATATTTAGAATATCTAAACAATAAAGATAAAGGAAGTGAATTTGTTGATTGTGAAGAAGTAGTAGATATTGAAGGAGAACTTGTCAGTGCCATGGAAGAGATTGATAGACTCGAAGAAAACAAAAGAAAACAAAAATAGTTACTGACCAAGTATGAGAAAGCATAAACTGAACCATCTAAAGAAATTACTCTATTGAAGGCTAAGTTAGAAGAACCTAAGAATATTGAATATGTCCTCAAACAATAATTTAAGGAACCGAAACAAAAAGTGAAAAATTGGAAGCTGAAGTAGTGACTGTCAGAAAAGATCTAGAGAAATTGCAAGCCTTATATCATCAGAATCTGACAAGTATTAATGCCTCAGAAGGATTAGCCTCCATTCTGAATCAGCAAAGGAATTCAAATTTGAAAATTGGTTTGGTTTATGAAGAGGGATCAAGTAGTGGTCCTCTAAGAAACAAAGAATCCATCAAGTTTGTCAAATATACAACCATTGACAACAACAAATCTGCAGAAACAAAGGAAGGGAATTAGTCGCCAAGGAATGAAGGAAACGCTACCAGAACTGAATATGTAGAACAAATAAATAATACACCCTCTGCTCAAGGAAATCATCGGCATGGAAGAAAACAACCTGCTCAAAGAAGACAACCATTTTCCAAGTACAAAGATTTTTTTCTATGGAAATTTTTTTTGCTGCTCTAACTTTGGCCACAAAGCTGTAAATTGTTCTACCATAAAAAATAGCCAAGGAATAAATATCTTCCATAAAAAATAATAAGACAACCAATTAAAAAACAACCAGATACTGCAAATCATGTGATGGTTGGGAAAGGGACGCAGATTACACATAACAATCGTTATGATCCTTTATTCAATGAACTAGAATGTTACATCTGCCATAATTATGGACATAAGGCTACAGACTGTCGCTTAAAAAACTATAAGCCATATTCAAATCACAGAGCTGGAAACATCAAGGTTTGGAAGAATAATGAAGATAACAAGTGTGGATTAGTGTTGTCAACTCAAATACAAAAGTACACCCGATATATTGATAGCAAATTCTCTAGTCATATGACAGGTGAAAAAAGTAAGTTCCTATTACTCAAAGAAAATAAATCAGGGATTCTGACCTTTGGAAATGATTCTCTAGGAAAGATCAGAGGTAAAGGTCTAGTAAGCTTAAGTAATGGAAGAAGCAAATCTCAAGATGTAATATTTGTTGATGGTTTAAATAATAATCTTCTTAGTGTCAGTCAGATATGTGACAGAGGATGTGAAGTCACTTTCACTACCAAGAATTGTAAAATATAGACAGTAAACACAGGAGAGCCGATTGCAAAAGGAGTTAGAACTGAAAACAATGTATATTTTATGAAGGAAGATAAGGAGAAATGTCATTTAAGAAAACTTGATGAAAGTTGGTTATGGCACAAAAGAATTGGACACCTGAATTTTGATCATATTGTCAAACCGAATAATGAAGGTATTGTGAAAGTCCTTCCAAGAATATATAATCCTAATAACTCTGTATGTGAATATTGTCAAATGGGGAAGTTGAATTGTGCTCAATTCAAATTGAAGAGTTTCACATCTTCAGAGAAACCATTTCAAATTTTTCATATGGATCTGTGAGGACCATCGTGAAAGGAAGGAACTGGAGGAGAACATTACTTTATGCAAGTCATTGATGACTTCTCTAGACTTATGTGGGTTTCCTTTCTGAGAGAAAAATATGATGCATTTGATAATTTCAAAAAGTTTAAGGCATTAGATGAGAATTAGACAGGAAGGAAGTTAAAGAAAATTTGCTTAGATAGGGTAGGAGAATTTGTGTCAATATATTTAAAAGAATTATGTGACAAACATGGAATTAAATGAGAATATACTATTCCAGGTACTCCTCAACAAAATGGAGTTGTAGAGCACCAAAATAGATTAGTTCAGTAGCCAATGATGAGTTAAAGGGATATTTCACAAACCTTCTAGGTGGAGGTTGTTCACACGGTTGTTCATATTCTAAACAAATTGCATCTAAGGCCAAACAGTGATAAAAATCCATATGAGTTGTGGTTTGGTCGACCTACATCAATCAATCACTTCAAAGTATTTGGAAGTAAATGCTACATCAAGAATAATGATTATCGTATGGGAAAATTTGATAGTAGAGATGATGAAGGTATATTCTTAGGATATGCAATGAACAGTAAAGGATACAGATGCTTTAACAAAATAATGCATAAATTAGTAGACTGTATTGATGTTTGAATTGATGAAGAAGCTCCTGTAAAATATCAACAAAGAATAATCACTAAGCCAGATGAAAAAGATGATGCAAATAATGAAGATAAAGAATAGAAAATCTTAGATTCACAAGAAGATGATGAATTAGGTGGAGAAGAGACACCTAGATAACAAGACTTGGGACAACAATCAACATCAATCCTTCCTCCAAAATTACTCAAAAGAATCATCTTGAAAGTCAGATAATTGGTGAGAAAGACAAAGGCGTACAAACCAGGAGAAGGACAATCAAAGACACCGAGAAATCACATATATCATAAATATCCATGGTGGAACCTAAGAACTTTAATGAAGCCAATAAAGACATAAATTGGTTAAAATCAATGAATGAGGAACTGGACCAGATTGAAAAGAATGACACTTGAGAACTCGTTCCTAGGCCAGTAAATAAAAATGTAATAGGATCCAAATGGGTCTACAAAAACAAGATGAATGAGCAAGGAAATTTTGTAAGAAATAAGGCTAGATTGGTCTGCAAAGGATATGCTCAAATAGAAGGACTGAATTTTGATGAAACATTTGCACCCGTAGAAAGATTATAAGCTATTAGAATGTTTCTTGCCTATGTGTGTCATAAAAAGTTTAAAGTCTATCAAATGGATGTCAATTCATCTTTTCTAAATGGAGATATAAAAGAAGAAGTCTATATGGAACAACCAGAGGGTTTCCAACTGTCAGATAACCCTGACTTTGTCTGCAAGATGAAGAAAGCCTTATATGGGTTGAAACAAGCTCCTCATGCCTAGTATTATAGACTGGATAAGTATCTTCAAGACAAAGGGTTCAAGAGATGAACAATTGATAGCAATCTATATATCAAAACATAGGGTAATGATTTTCTCATTGTGTTGTTCTATGTAGATGACATCATCTTCGGGAGAAATAATGCTTCATTGGTACAATGGTTTTCTTTTTCCATGCAGTTTGAATTTGAAATGTCTATGATAGGGGAACTGTCATTTTTTCTTGGTCTGTAAATCACTCAGAGGTCTGAAGGAATATTTCTTTCTCAGGATAAATATCTAAGAGAAATGTTGAAAAGGTTTCGAATGGGAGATTCTACACCTATGAGCACACCTATGGTCATTGGATGCAAGTTAAGAAAGGATGATTACTCACCTGATGTTGATCAGAGTTCATATAGGTCTATGATAGGAATCCTATTGTACATCACAACATCCCGTCCAGACATAATGCATGATGTTGGAATGGTAGGAAGGTATCAAGATGCACCTAAACAGAGTCATCTGTTAGCTATCAAAAGAATATTCAGACACTTGAAAGGAACAATGAAATATGGCCTATGGAACTAGTACATATGACCAAATTTGCAATGGTTTTTCGTTGATATTGGCACACATATTCATCACAATTTCCACGAAAGACGAGTTTTTTTTTCATCGGAATAATTTTGTCGCTTTATCGATGATCCAGGTGTGCATGGAAACATCGATGAAATTATCTCTCCATGTGTCACCAGAGTCAAGTTTGGTTAACCCTTTGCATTGTCGCAATTTCGACGAAATATCATCGCAAGTACAGTGAACAACCATGGAAATTATGACGAAATATCGTCTCAATTGCGACGAAAAGTTTTGACAAGTCGAAAACTTACGACGCAGATGTTGTATGTACGATGATAAACTATGGAAACTTGCAAAAAATATCCGTGGCAATAGCGACGACATGGATTCATCAAGACCAAATTTATGATGAAGATGATCTATGTGCGATGAAAAACTGTGGAAACTTGCGACGAAAGTTCATCGCTATTGCCACGGTGGTCAAAATGCAAATTTTTTTTTCCTACAAACTATCGTCGATATTGCGACAATTTCATTAAGTTTTTTAAAAAAAATTACACGAGATATGGTATTACCATATTACATTGTAATATGGCATTACCATATTACAATGTAATATGGCATT
>JASDQU010364030.1:1428-11651 GCA_032191745.1 Picea mariana
ATGTATTATGCCTCTATAGTTGATAATGAAATGGATCCTTGTTTTTTACTAATCCATGCTACTAATGAGTCACCCAGGAAGAATGCTCCTCCACTGGTGTTTTTCCTCTCATCAACACAGTTTGCCCAATCAGCATCTAAATAAGCAGTTAACTGAAAGTTCTGATTTCTGGGATACCACAGACCATATGTCATTGTGCCCTTCAAGTATTTGAATATTCTTTTGACAGCTACTAAATGACTTTGTTTAGGAGATGATTGATAACGACCTACCATTCCAACATCTTGCATAATATCAGGACGAGATGTTGTGATGTACAAAAGATTGTCTATCATTGACCGATATGTTCTTTGATCAACATCAGGTGAAATTTCATCTTTACTGAGCTTGCAACCAACCACCATAGGTGTACTAATAGGAGAAGAATCTTCCATCTGAAATTTCTTCAACATCTCTTTCAAATAATTTTCTTGAGAGATAAATATTCCCACAGAACTTTGTTTTACATGTAAGACAATAAAGTATGATAGTTCTCCTATCATGGAAATCTTAAACTTTGTTTGCATAGAGTTAGAAAACCACTGGACAGAGGGTTCATTAGTACAACAAAAAATAATATCATCTACATAAACCAAAACAACTAGTAAATTATCACCTTCAGACTTAATGTAGAGGTTGTTGTCAACAATACCTTTCTTGAATCCTTTGTCTTGTAAGAATTTGTCCAGTCTATAATACCAATCTTGTGGTGCTTGTTTTAGTCCATATAGAGTCGTCTTCATATTCTAGACATAGTTAGGATTATCTGTCAATGAGAATCCTTCAGGTTGCTCCATATATACTTCTTCCTCTAGATCTCCATTAATAAATGTTGACTTAACATCCATCTGATACACTTTAATGTTCTTATGACATGAATATGCAAGAAACATTCTGAAAGCTTCCAATCTTGCCACTGGTGAAAAATTTTCATCAAAATCCTGACCTTCAACTTGTGCATACCCTTTACAGACCAATTTGGATTTATTTCTAACAACTTGTCCTTTTTCATTCATTTTATTTTTGAACACCCATTTGGAACCTATTACATTCTTGTCTTCAAGTCTAGGAACAAGCTCCCAAGTATTGTTCTTCTTAATCTGATCAAGATCTTCATTCATAGCTCTAATCCAATCATCATGTTGGTTGTCTTCATCAAAAATTTTAGGTTCAGCCATAGATAAAAAAGAAACATGGGATTGTTTTGAGACTTTAATCAATTTCCTTCTTGTCTGAACTCCTTTATTTATATCTTCAATTATCTGATTTTCAGGATGATTCTTTCTAACAATTATGAGAGGTGATTTTGCTTCTTTCTATTGATTTGTGTCAATTGGAGTATTCGTATCTTCATTTGATTCGGATTCTTCTCTTTTTGATCCTTAGACCTGTTCATCTTCGTTTTCAATTATATATTATGTGCTTGGTTCAACACTACTTACATTTCCTATCGGGATTTCTTCATCAACTTTTATGTCAATACAATCAACCAATTTACGCAGCCTCTTATTGTAGCATCTGTAACCTTTACTGTTTGTAGCATAACCTAAGAATATACCTTCATCATCCCTGTCATCATATTTGCCAATATTTTCATCATTATTCTTGATATAACATTTACTCCCAAAGACTTTAAAATGTTTGATTGAAGAAGGTCTTCCAAACCATAATTCATAAGGAGTCTTGTCACTATGTGGCCTGATATGAGCTTTGTTTAGGATATGTACAGTTGTATGTATTGCTTCCACCCAATATTTCTGAGCAATATTTTTTTCATCCATCATTGATCTTTCCATTTGCTGTACTGATCTATTCTACCTCTCAACAACTCCATTTTGTTGTGGAGTCCTTGGGATTGTGTACTCTATTTTTTATCCCATGTTTATCACATAACTCTTTGAAGTTCCATGAGTTAAACTCTCCTCCTCTATCAGACCTTACTTCCTTCAATCTTTTTCCTGTTTGATTCTCAGTCAGAGCCTTAAACACTTTGAATTTTTCAAATGCTTCAGATTTTTCTTTCAGAAAGGAAACCCATGTTAGTCTAGAATAATCATTAATAATCAACATAAAATAGTTTTCTTTTCCTGTACCTTCTTTTCTTGATGGTCCACATAAATCCATATGTACCAACTAGAGAGGTTTTTCTGTTGAAGGAAAGGTTTTAGACTTGAACTGTGTCCAAGTAAGCTTTCCTATCTTGCATGGTTTACAAACAGAATCATATGGCTTTGATATCTTTGGAATATCCTTTACTGACCCACTATTTATGAGCTTGATTATATCATCAAAATTTAGGTGTCCAATTCTCCTATGCCATAGCCAACTTTCATCATATTTTCTTAAGTGGCATTCTTCTTTTTCTGCTTTTAACACATAGACATTGTTTTCTGTTCTTATTCCTTTTGCAACCAACTATCCTGAATTCACACACTTTATTTTATAATCTTTAGAAGTAAAAACCACTTCACATCCTCGGTCACAAACTTGACTGAAACTAAGCAGATTATGTCTCAGACCATCTACAAATAACACATCTTGAGCTTTTCCTTTTCCATTACTCAGACTTACCATTCCTTTACCTTTTATTTTTCCTGGTGCATCGTTTCCAAAAGTTACATTTCCTGATTTGTTTTCACTTAGAGTTAGAAACTTAATTTTGTCTCCAGTCATATGTTTGGAACATCCATTGTCAATATACCAGGGATTATTTTTCTTTTGGGCTGATAACACTAGTCCACACTTGTCATCTTCTTTCTTCTTCCAAACCTTGAAATTTTCAGCACTGGACTTCAAATCTGACTTATAATTTCTTAAGTGACAATCTGTGGCTTTATGTCCATAGTTATTACATACATAACATTCTGGTTCACTGAATAACAGACTGTAACGATTGTTATGCTCATAATTGTTATTATGTTTGTTTATTAGCTATCTCAATCTTTGTTGTGGTAGATAATTATTCCTTGAATAACTTGTTTGCTCATATCTACATCTTAAAGAACAAGTTATAGCTTTGTGACCAAAGTTAGAACAGAAAAAACAATATCCATAGAAAAGACTTTTGTACCTGGGAAAAGAATATCTTCTCTGAGTGGACCAATTTCTTTCATGCTGATAGTTTCTCTTATCAGTTCTGGTACCTTTTCCTTCATTCCTTCTTGGTTGTTGATTTTCTTTCTTTGTTTTTGCAGAATGGTTGTTATCAATGATTGTAGATTTAACAAACTTGATGAGTTCCATATTACTTGTATGATCACTACTTGATCCTTCTTATAGCCCAAGCCAAATTTCAACTTTGGATTCCTTTGTTGATTTAGAATGGAAGTTAGTTCTTCTGAGGATTTAATACTTGGCAGGTTTTGGTGATATAATGCCTTAAACTTCTCCATTTCTTTTCTGGTTTTTACTATCTCTTCTTCTAAGGCTTCACACCTCGCTTTCTTCTCTGACAATTGTTGTTTTAGTAGTCTTCTATTTTCGTTGCCTCTTCTAACTCCACTTTTAGCACAACAAATTTTTCATCAAGTTTTTCAGCATTCATTTTAAACTGCATCAACGTCTGTTTTTATTTTCTCTTCTTACATCTGAGTCTGTCAATATCTTCCAAAGCACTAATTAATTCACCTTCCATATCCACCACAACTTCTTCATCATCCATTTCACCTCATGTGTGTTCATCATCAATATCTCCCATAGCCATAAGCATAAAATCATTCACTTTGTCTTCACATGATGAATCACTATCTATGTCTTCTGAGGAGTTTTCATTGTTTGCACACAAACTTTTCTTTTTACTATATTTCTTGAATTTGCACTTCTTTTCATCATCAGAGTTATGGTCATTTTTCTGGTGGGGACACTTAGATGCAAAGTGACCTATCTTACCACAGTTAAAGCATTTGAAGGGAAGCTTGCCTTGATATTTTCTTGATCCTTTCTTTAACCTTCTCACAAATTTGCCTCAATATCATCTAAATCTGAATCAGTATTCTTGTCTTGTTTAAAAGATGCTTCTCTAGTAATGGATTTATCTTTGTTGATTCTCATTTCATATGAAGTTAGTGTTCCTAGGAGTTTATCAATGGACAGGTTCTTAAGATCATTTAGTTCTTCTATTGCAGAGACTTTTGGATTAAATTTATCAAGAAGAGATCTTAAAATATTCTGAATCAAAAGTGATTCTTCAATCTTCTCACCAAGACCCTTCATGGCATTCACAAGTTATTCAACTCTTAAAAAATACTTGCTAACTGTTTCATCTTCATTCATCTTTAGTTGTTCAAACTTCAATCTATATGTTTGAAGTTTGGCATCTTTTCCCTTCTCATTTCGTTCATAGTTGCTAACAAGTTTATCCCACATAGCTTTAGCAGTTTCAAGATGCATCACCTTTACAAAATCAGCTTCAGCAAGTCCATTCAAGATATCATTCATTCCCTTAGCATTAAAGATAAACTCTAACTTATCATCCTTGGAGGCTAGCACAACAGGCTTTGTATATCCAGTCTCTACTACGTCCCAAACGTCAGAACCTAAGGCCATTAAGTATGTTCTCACTCTAACCTTCCAGAAGCCAAAATTTGTTCCATCAAATAGAGGAGGCTTAGTGGTTGAAGTCCCTTCATGACTTGTCATGTTTAAGCTTACAGATCTACCTTTGAATAAAATGAACTGACTCTGATACCAATTGTTGAAATTACTAAGACAACTGAGAGGGGGGGGTGAATCAGTTGTCACTGTGCTTAAACAATTTTAGGTATATTAAACCATTTTTAATATTTCACCAAGTGACAATTAATATTATACATCATATGGAAAACATAAATAATGAGCATCAGTCACACATAAGATATACACAGAGACATATTTTCACGAGGAAACCCATAAAGGGAGAAAACCTCCTCTTCTTCGAAATGATAGGTAGTCTTTTAAGTTTTATACATCATCTATGTTTGAGCACCAACTCAAAGTGAGGCTACTACCTCTGTTTTACAAGCTCCAACTTGTTGAGAGAACCAAATATCTGGTTTCTCTAGCACCCACTAGAAGGAAGCACCACCTCCCTAAATATTCCAACACCAAATGGATTTATACAAGTACCAACTTGTATACAGAAAAATTTGTGCTTTCCCGAGCACCACCCTGCCACCCTGTTTTTCTAGCCACAACTAGATGGAAGATACAAATTCTAATATTCAAGCACCAACTTGAATATCAAAGGACCATATTCCTCCCTAGCACCACCCTTCCTCCCTGATTATGAATAAATGGTTGACAAACAAACAATACAGGTATCTCAATTCTTACCCCTTCTTCATTGTTTTGTCGTTCTTCTCTGGTTCAAAAATTGTTCTGCAATTATGCTCTACTTCATGCTATTATGTTATTCTTCTCTTGCTTCTGTCTGTTCAGCGACTGTTACTCATCTCTGAGTTTTATCTCATGCTCTGCATACTGTAATTTTACCTTTCTTACAGTTCATCTCATTTTTTGGTTAGAACAACCAACCTTACACAATCGCTGCATCTCTTCTTTTATACACACCAGCCTCATCAGTTACACCTCGAATCTCCTTGGGCAAAGACAAAAACGTCTCATCAAATGAATCGCCAACCAATCAAGAACCATGATTCGATTTTCTAACTGAATCGTAACTGAGCTTACTAATCATGAAAATAAACAATGACCCTTCGATCATATTCCTGATTAACCTGCATCGTTGGATTACCAACGATGGATCTCACACCTACTCCATATTCCCACTGGTTGTGGCCATGGGCCTAATTAGAATTCCTTTCACATTTCGCATTTCGTAAATCCTTTGTCAAAGGGTCTCGACACTCCAAGTTTTGATCGCCAAAAAAGAGCTTAGCTCCGCTAGCTCCACCCTCTCATATAACCACCGACGGTGACCACAACCTACACAAAAAGGCGTTTTCTCATTTCACATTTCGGTAATCTAGAGGTGAAGAGTCTTGACTCTTCATGTTGCGATCTCTGAAAAGGGGCTTAGCTCCATTATCTCCTCCCTCTCACATGACCACTGGCGGTGACCATAGCCTATACAAAAAGGCATTTTCGCATTTCGGTAATCTAGAGGTGAAGAGTCTTTACTCCTCCAACTCCCGATATCTGAAACTCCATGATGGAGTCAAATCAATGGTCCACAATCCATGGTGATCAGACGGCTCTCCTCTGACCCGGTACTTGAGCCTTTGGGACTTTGAAGCTGAAACTCCTAAAACAAGAACTCATGAAGTGACGTCATTCTTGTCTCACTCAATGATGTGTCAAGAGCCGAGTGGATGCCACGTGTCACTCAGAGTTATAATTTCCGGTGGCCTAAAAATCTGAAACAATTTGACACTTGTCCTTATATGCTCGTGCCACGTGTCCCTGCTGTCGTAAGTTGCCACATGTCCTCGTTGATGTGGTATTTCATGATCTACCTCCTATATCTGATGACCTAGATTTGTCTTCAATCCAATTGCTGAGATTATATCGTGATTTCGCATATCGCAAGTTCGAGAGGTTAGGAGCCTCTTTCCTTTGACCTTTCAGTCAGTGAAATGTTGACCTCTTACCATGTGTACTCTGCATCCAATGGTTCACGTCATTTCTCTACTTTGGAGTGTTAACTAATCCTTGGCTTATCCTCCTTGCAACTCCACTGGATCCGACGGCTAACGGGTATTCTTGAAGCAGATCTTCGGTCATGATCCTTTTGGAATGATCAATGGATGTGATCTTTTAGGATGATATGACGGTCTAGATCTATTCTACAATGTAGCTCTTTGTAGCTTATCCTGTCCTCCCATTTAACAAGATCTGACGGCTGACTGGAATGGTGTTTTAATCCAATGAATGACGAGATTTCTGCTAATCAACATTTCAACCTATTAGCCCCGCTTTATCTATCCTTCTACTTTGAGAGGATCCGACAGCCATCGGGGATTCTGAAGGATCCAACAATCATTATTCCTCTTCTCAGTTGATCTTGCCATTGCCATCAATGACAAATAAATACGCATACTTTTCCTCTGTCTGAAAACATGCCAACAAATATGCAACGTAGAAATGAAAATGACCTACCTACTCACCTAAGGCCTGAGGCCCGTGGAAGTCAAAACCTTAAAGATGTCAGGAGAAATCATACAACCAATGAAACCAACTGATCATCTCAACAAGGTATCTCCCATTGTGCTTAATTATGTAATACAACAAAGATAAGTCAAGTACATAATAGTCATGAGAATAAATAAGCATGTGATCAATCACAGAAAGCAACTAATGGAGGTGGGTGTGAGGAAGATGATTTTGTCAGGAAGAATAGCCATGAGTTTGATCCATCCATTTTCTTAATAAGGCTACCACATATAGGAAATGGCTCATCTTCTTATTTACTCGCATGATCGTTTCTTTCTGAAGTTTGAAAGGATGTGAAAGATTTGAAGAAGACCTTATGATTTCCTAGAGAAACAGGCACAAGAAAAAGGATAGACATAGATCTGGATACATAACCCTTCTCCATATTCAAAAAATGATTCTTTTTATACATGCTTGCAAGTCCATGCATATTAACCCATGATCAAAATATTGTTGCTTTATGGCATAGATCTATGATGTTCTGAGTTGGCCACATCCTTATGTCCATCAAATTTTGTGCACGAATATGGTTGAGAATCTTCATCAAATGCTAGTTTTGAGTCCTCAAAAGGATAATCCCCAAGGCATGGTTGGAAATCAACACAAGTACACTGCAACAAGACATCCCCTAGTGGATGAAAAAGGCCTATTGTCATATCATCATTAGGATTCCAAATATCTTGATCGTCCATGTATGGAAAGAAATATTCCAAAGGAAATATTTCTGCATTCTTTAACTGGAAGCTTCCCTGGAAGCTACCCTCGATGTCGTATATGGGATCTCTATAAAAACCGAAACAAGAAATATCCCATCCATGCCTTCGGACACATATAAAATCACCAATATGATCATCAACTCTATATGAGGGTTGCTCCATGAATTTACATGTATCATTGGAACTAATTACTTCTTTGCAAGGCTTGGAAACTTTATCTTCCTCAAGAGGGAAAATAGACACCAATGTCTCATCGGGATATTCTTGGAAAATTTCTTCATAGATCTGTTCTTCAGGCATTTCTATATCCGCAAGGGCTTGATCTTTAGTAAGAGGTGCTTCACCAAGTTTTTCTTCAATATATTCCTGATGTAACCTCATTATAAGACTCATCATACACTCAACAAATTCATCAACATATTTTTTCTTTTCCATATGCAAAAGTGTCTGCATGATATGGTAAGTTCTGGGAAATGGCTCATCCTGAGTGTCATGAAAGTCCCATGGTGCCATAATTCCATAATATGAAATAACACTTCAATGGATTCACTAGATGAGTGTAAGGATCATCGAATATGGAGAGGGTATCTTTCCTTAATGGTGTCATCGGATAAACTTATATGAAGTTCATAGAAAGTTGATAAGACGGTAATTCCTTTAATGGAGTCACCATGCAAGCTTTGGGTAAAAATATTTGAGGGAAAAAATTTCCAAATGTCGTTTTAGGCTCACGAAGGATCCAAAATCCTCCCCAAAAATGGTGCCAAAATGTTATCGCACAATTTGGAGTTTGAGAAAATGAACTACAAAACCCAAATGTGTGACAACCTTGGGAGTATCTACCCACAGTCACCTCAAATAAACACTCCCATTGCTTTAGTGATCAGATATCTCACTACAAGGGGGGATTCCTAGGTGACCCTAAGGAGACGGAATGGAATACATGAAGAGCTGGAGCAAAACCCCTATAGGTCACAATAAAAGGTTCTTCATGATTTAAGAGGAGACAAGTACAGGTCAAGGGAAAGTTGTCAGTTGATAATACCTGCAAAACCAATGTTAGACGAGCCAAACCAAGGCAATATCCGATATAAGAAGCCCCGTAAAAAAAGGTAAAACAATAAAAATTCTTGTCATCCCAAAAATTGTAGCAAATAAGATATATAACAACAATAAGAATACTATAAGAGCTATAATAAATCACCACCAAAATCAGCTAACAATAATAGGAGATGATAGCCAGAAACCGATATGTAATGCTCCAATGTTTAGACAATGATTTTAGTGATTAAAGTGGACTGTGTGCAAGTGTTATCAATAATAAATATGACATCCCAATTGTATGTAGACATTTTTTTCTATAGAAGCAAGTTCTAACCACATAAATTAGCATGTAAACACACCAATGTACAGTTCTTTCCAAGTAGATCAATTTCAAGTATTCACAAACAATTGTTTGTGGTAAGAAAAGTGAGTAAAATGAAATTTAAGAGGATGTTCACTGCATCCCTAATGGTTGTATCATTTAATTAAGTACAACATCTATATAATTCCCACAAATCAAGATGCCTAGGCATAAAAATATAGCTTGAAGTGAGCACAATTCATCCCAAAAATCAGATATTACAAAAGTGTAATTTTCACATATGTTAATGCAACAATTTACGTTATCCAATGCAACTAAAACAATTTTTCCTTGGGAAATGGAGTCAAATAATAGCTAAAATATCAAGAGGGAGAGCCAACTTGAACCTTGGTTTTGAAACCTTACAAAACCAATTTGTCCTCCTTTCCTCAAGATGATCTAGTGATTTAAATTGATCTAGGGAAAGATATTCTAGGGGTGTAAATCCTCTTACTTCCTAGAAAATAAACCCTAGCCAAGCCTTTACAATAGGTATGTAAGCCCTTCTACTTCCTACAGAAAATCTTTAAAAATTCCAAGACAAACAATTAAATATATCTAGTGGAGGGTGTACACCTTTGTACTTCTCCTAGGGTTTAAAATTTAAAATCCTTGAAAAAAGATACGAAATTGCATAAATATGCTCACAAAATCCAATAAGATAGATACCAAACCCTATTCTTTACCAAATATCATCCACTTTCATCCAAGATAAAGCGGGACACTTTTTTATTAGTTTTCTTTTAAAAAAATGTCCTTTATTTTTTCAAAGAGAAGCATTTCATAGATTTCAAGACCTCGGGGTGAGCATATAGAAGCATGTATTATGGAATTTTATTTTTACAGTACTAGCTACAACACCTCTGGGCCTTTAGCCCCTTCTTCCCATGAAATGAGGTACAAGCCCTTCTTGT
>JASDQU010364037.1:0-11651 GCA_032191745.1 Picea mariana
TGATTGAATGGATATTCAATTAACTATTAACATTTTATGTGAACTAATTAAATTTCAAGGATTGGGAGTTTGAAACTAATTAAATTTTGTTTATTGTTAAATTTAATCTTCCAACAAACCTTTACCCAACCCCTCTTCAGTGTGAAGCCTAGGTAGGTGACACACTATAGTAAACTAAGCATCTAGAATTTATGACGGGTACACTATGAAATGGAACGTCTAACTGACGGGTTGGGGATTTTTATACCGGTAAATTTTGACGTGTGGATTTTATATCCACGTGTCAAATACGTTAAAAACAAAAAAAAACGTCCTGTAGAACGTCAAATTCCAGGCCTGGTTCTAAGCGATGGGGTTCCCGTGACGAAGAGGTCCCATCATGTCATGTATGGTATGGTTATGTAAATTTTCAGCCATGCAGCAACTTCCCAATCATTGGGTTGCTGCATGGCGGATAGCCTTCACCTACTCTCCACGGCTGTGGCTATTCATCATGCAGCAGTTCAATCATTGGGAGACTGCTGCAATGTATATATGATGGATGTGAAACCAAATACATTGCAATGTATATGTGATGGATGTGAGACCAAATACATTGCAGCGGCCTCCCAATGATTGGGCTGCTGCATGGTGGATAGCCACAGCCTACTCTCCACTGCCAACTTGCCAAGTCTGCTGCATGGTGGATAGCCACAGCCTACTCTCCACTGCCAACTTGCCAAGTCTGCTGCATGGTGGATAGCCACAACCTACTCTCCACTGCCAACTTGCCAAGTCTGCTGCATGGTGGATAGCCACAGCCTACTCTCCACTGCCAACTTGCCAAGTGATGATGTTACGGTTCCAACAAATCGGATGATTGGTTTCAAATGACCTGGCGATTTACGGAGAACACAACGTCTAAAAATTGTGATTCATTTAGTTTGGTTAGTTTTTTTTTTATATTTTCTGTTAATTTTATTTTATTTGAAAATAGGGTTAAAAATTATTGGATGTATAGAATTGAGTGATTAATTTAATATAATTTAAATATTTTAAAAGTAGAATCATTTATGTATTAAAAATATAATTTAAATTATAAAAAAATAAATTTTATCAAATACATAAATTTAAAACTTAACTGAAAATATAAAAAATTTAAAAATTAAAAATTTCAAGTACTATTAACGAATTAAAACAAACTTTTGAAATAAGCTAAAACGTTCCATGCTTTTCAGATTCCGGCGACTGAACAAATTTGCAATATGAACAATCAGTTCCTCAGATTGCAATTTTCATAGTTTCAGTGGATTCGGAAATTCCAACGATGAAATTGCAATTTTGTTGGAGTGGGAGCGTAGATTTTGAATTACAATTATAAATATATTGAAAAATATTTTAATTTAAATCAATAAAATGAAAGATTTTTGTTAGTTTTTAATTAATATTTTATGATGATGGCTATTAATTTTTATTGATATTAATAATGGTTTATAAGACTTTTAATAATAATAATAAACTATTAGATTCATTTTAAAAATTTATTTTAGTGTTCTAAAAACTTTAAGGAAATCATTTTTTAATCATCATATTTTTTATAAGTTAAAAGGTTAGGAAGGTCAATTTTGTAGAAAATATTTTGAAATTGAGATTTAATGTGAATGTATGCATTGCATTCTAAAATAAAGTGTTTTTCATCTTCAATTTTATTAGTGTCACAAATATGACAAATTCTTTCAACCCAATGCATTTGTCCAACACTCTCTTTCACTATGAAGCTCATGAGATTTTGTTCTTATTTTAGCAATGTTGATTTTCTTGTTTACACTAGTTAAAATAGAGAAATATTTTTTATCTTCGAAATTAGAGTTGATCTCCTCCTTGTGAAATCTTAATTTTCTCTTATCTTTTAGTTCTTTATTGAACTACAATTTCTTCTTAAATTTTTTCGTAACAATACTTTTAATATTGTCATTACTTTGCAAAGTCACCTCTTCCTCAATCCCGGATGGCTTATACAAGACTTGAGATATTTATGGTAGCCCCACTTGAGTTGCATGTGGTTTTGACTTAAATTTGAAGCAAACTTTGGAAGGATCAAATGTCTTCCATGTTTTTATCTTGTTCTTGTACATTATGTACCTAGTCATAGCCATGATCTCAACGGGGGGAATATTTTGTTTTATAAAGAGGATAGGATAGGGTGTATTTCCTTTAATTTTAAGATTATAACTTGGAAAACACTTTTGGATTTTCTATATCTTTCTCCACGATTCTCTAGAGATACTACAGCCTCAAACTCCACAACCATATAAGATAACAAGGGTGATGAGATTCTCAATGTGGAGTTTCTTCTTATCCCAAAGCCAAAGGTATGTTGATTTACAAATGTTTTCAAGTCCATAATAATATTTTCACCCTCCATTTATCATTTTCTCAATGCTATAGCTCCAATTAAGCTTGCAATGAATATTGATTCTGAGATATTTGTATGAAGTCACCTCCTTCAAGTTTTTATTGTGATACATGAAATTAACGCAAGTGATCATTTCGGATTTGATTTCCATATCCTTTGTTTTGTTAATGTTAATAGTCATACCCATACTAGAGCTAAAATCACTCATAATTTTTAGTTTCTTGTCGAGAACATAGGAATTCCTCACTAAAGGAACAATATTATTAGCATAGAGAAGGATATTAACTATTCAATCTTGTGATGTGTCGACATATCTTGCTTCTTTCAAACAATCCTCTAACTTGTCGATGTATATGCAAAAAAGGATAGGGGACACGGGCATCCTTTCTTATCTCCTATATTATAATTAGTTTTTTCTGACCAACCCTCAATGTTCTTAAACTTGGCAATAACATTCTCATTTAGCTTTATCGTAACAACTCTTGATTTGAAAGGGACTTTAGCCTCTTCTAATCCATTCCAAAGGCTAGTTTTGGTCACTACGTCAAAGGATTTTCTAAATTCAATGAAGCAACAAGAGGATATCGGTTTTATAATTGTGACACTTCTCCATAATGATCCTAAGTGTAACAAGGTGCTCACAGTTGAAGGATAGATCCTAAGTCTAGCCTAGTCTTTACTTCTTTTCTGTAGCTTTCTAGCCATACATTGATCTTCTGTTTTAAAAAAATCCCGCATAACTTGACTAAAAGAGGACTAATCATAATGTCTTGTAATTAGAGGGATTGTTTTTATCTCTCCTTTTAAAAATACGATCAATTGGAATGAAAGTTGAATTTTATGTGAATATGATCCACTATATGATGAATTAAGTCACTAGCAAACTAGCAATGTAAATACAAATATATCATATAATTTTTTGAAACTAATTGAAAAGGAAAGCGATTAGACCTAATGTGTGATAAAAAATGTTCTTGTTGGAACAATAATGTTTAGGATTACAAGATATCCCATTTCAATTAACACAATATTTTCGAACAACACTATGTAAATCATATCACAATAACAAAAAGTTGAAATGAAAATATGGGTGATGTTAAGAAAATCAAAGAAATTGAATGAGACAGGTATTATGCCATGGTATAGGGAACATGTTTGAGCATACTAAATGAAATATCAATGTCAAAAGTGTGAATGCTAATAGGTATCATGATAAGGTGTAGGACACAGGTTGGAACATGATATATACAAGATCAATGTCAAAGGCATGTCCATTGATGGTAACACAAATATAAGAGAGATTTTTCTATGTGTGAGAGATAGAAAGTTGACCTAGGACTAATTATAGGGAGATATAAAGTTCTCTCTTTGATGGCGTCAACATAGAGTCATTTGGATTGGTAAATTCTAACAAATAATTTTTTGAACTTTGAACTAGTGTGGACATAATTTTAATATGAAAATGATCCATATGGATTTCAGTGGCCTCCCAATTATTCTAACTGGTTCATTTAGGTAGTTTTCTAGTTTGGTATTTTTTTTTCCTAGTTTTCGGGTCCCTGACTTGCGAAGCCATTTTGAGGCCCTAAACAACATTTTTAGGGCTTGCCACATTTAGAAATGTCCTTTAATATATAGATGCAAAATGCCTAGTCCTCGGATAGACCTTTCCAACAGGATATTGTGCACCTAAAACAAAGATTGTCTGTAAAAGTTATGATCCCGAGTAGTTGATGTACTAACTTACCCAAATAGGGCCCACATTTCTTTTGGTGCTTCATCTCCTAGGGTTAGGTTTTTGGATGTCTAGGGTTTTTGACATTATTTTTTATTGTAAAAAGGCCTTCAGAACCTCATTGTAATGATCTTCTAGCGAATGAGCACAATTGTCACATCTCTTCTCAGAGATAAGCTGCCACCATTCCAACAAGCTTGTTTTCCATTGCATTTTATAGTTTTAGCTTATCTCCTTATTGAATAGAAAACCAATTTTACTGTCTCTGTTATTTTGTGTTAAGCTTCTTTTAATAATCTTTATTCATTTCGTTCTGCTCATAAAATATGGATCAACAAACCCCCTAAACTATCCATAAGTAAGTTTTCTAAAGGTGGGTTATTAGTAGAAGGCTAGGAGGTACTTGAGTCTACTTTAACTATGAAAACCTCTCCTTCTTGGAAAAACTACATCTCTCAAAAAAAATGAGTGATTAAATTGTATACTACATTCCTTTCAACCATTAGTGCTTAAGAATAAGGTTATAACTAATTTTTTTTGTTTAAGATTCAAATAGGATTAGATATAATAGGATATTTTGAACCTATTCAAATATGCATAGGGAATCAAGCAGAACTTGGAGGATCATAGTGAAGGATGGTGTGGTATTGTGTGCAAGAGAAAATACCAAATATAATAGAATGATCACTAAAGTAGTGTTATTTGATCCAATTATTTAGGTGGTCCTTTAGGGTCATATAAAAAGTAGAGCTAATATTGACTATTTTCATAGTTTTTAGGTCTTGAATTTCTAAAACATTTTTCTTGAATCCTTTCAATTCATTTTCCATAATTTAAATGGCAAAAGGAAGATAATCTGGATTATTTTGAAATTTCTTGTTGACTGATGAGGAAACACTTGTTTATGATTTTGCACCTACTAATAGCTTTGCAAAGTGACACTTAAAGAATAACATATTTCAATTTGTGACATATTTCATTGGATATGAATCATATTGTTTTAATGAATAACTGCTACAACATAAAGTTGTACAAGTGGATAAAAGGAATTCATTTGTGTTTTTTCAATGAAGGTGTTTAGTCTATTTTATTTCTATATAAATAGTTTTCTATGGTTTTCTTGTCAAGGTTATGGGGATGGAAGTACGTTTCACTTTGGGTACGTTGGAGAAGCAACAAGCAGAGGATCTGAAAAAGGTTGGCCCTATAGCTTATAACCATAACTTCGACACATCCAGGGAATTTTACCCAATCATTATAACAAACTGATTTTATGATGAGAGGCTTAAAATTATTGAACTTGTTCATGAAGAAGGGATTAGTGTTTGCTAAGTTTTTTTCATTCTTTTCCCTTTTCTTAGTAACTGATTTGTGTATTGCCTATGGAAAAATAAAATGTATTATAGATCATGTGCACATTTCCTATCCACTAATCACACATTCTATTTTCTCAAGAATATGTAAAGAAATAATCGAGAAGGAAATTGGATTTCTAATATTTCATATGATGAAAGAAGATTGCCTTTAGTCTAATGGTTGTCTTGATGAATTGTAAGATTGATATGTTTATTTTTGTATTTATTTTTCCCAAGTAGTTTTGGTCGAATAGGAATTTAAATCATGGTAAGAAGACATTCCTAAACTCATAATTTTTTGCCATGTCAAACTTAGGTCACTAGTTTGGTGAATTGAGTGAATATTTTTGGTCAAACTTTTCAATTTTGATCAAAAATTTATGGGTTTGAATAGATTCGATGAGTTTAAGTAGAGAGTGAAAAATGTTGACTAGGATTCCTAAGTTTTGAAAAACTTCATGAGTTTGACTTTTAAGCTCCTCCAACATGTTTCTTTTTTCCTCCTTATAACCAAGCACAAGAAGGCCTCAAAGACTTCAATGTTAATTTTAGATTAACTATTAAGTTTCTTTTCAATTTACTAGATAAAAATAGCATAGATAGGATCACTAAGAGAAACACAATCACAAGATACACAACATTTATCCTGGGAAACCCTCATGGGGGAGAAAACCCAGCAAAAACTTCCTTAATATAGATAGCCAATACAATGTCAAGACAATAGAACAAAACACTAGAGAATATCCAACACTAAGAAATGTTCCTCTCTCTTCCTTCTTCTCCCAACTGCATCTCTCCAAACTTGCGCACTTGATGAGTGAGTGAGTGAGTGAGCAAATGAGGTGCTAGCCTCCTTTATTTATACTAGCTGGCAGGTGTTGGAAAGGTGTCTCTTCACTGGGAAGGGCTGACTTCTGTTCTTAGTGGTTAAAACCACTTTAATTAGGCTTGGTGGCTGAATTATTAATTAGCATAATATAATTAGGTTTTGACCAATCCACAAAAGGATATTTCATCAAGTACAAAGACCGACATGATCAATCCACAAAATGCGATTGATCTAATGAATAATAAGTCAATAATAAATAAAATACTCTTTGCATTTACAATATTTCAACAACCCCCCTTAATAAGAAGGGTATTCTACAACATCATCAGGAGAGAGAGAGAGGGAAACAACATCAATAACATCTGAAACACTGACTGATATATCTATTAATCATCAAAAAAAATTCTCATCATCATTCATATCATGGAGTTGGAGTAGCATCATCATCATCTGCATCAACATGGATTAGTATAACACTAGTACATCATCATCATCAACAACAACAATAAAAACAACATCGTCATCACAATACAAAGGCTGGAGAAACAACATCATCACAACACGAAGGGTGGAGCAACAACATCATCACAGCACGAAGGATAGAGAAAAAACATCATCATCATGGGGAAACATAATGAGGAAGGTGTTACATCATTTTTTTGTACTCTGACAGTCCCTAAGGAACTTCCCAAGAATCATAAGATTCCCTAGGATATTAAATCCTAACGGAGCTACCACGTGGTACCTTAACATACTTTCCTTACCAGACCTTTGGGATCTACCCAGGAATCATAAGATTCCCTAGGATTATAAAAATCCTAATGGAGCTACCACTACTGCCCATAGTTAGCATATACATGCACATGTATTCTGACAGACCATCCTTACTGAACCTTCGGGATTTTTCCAGGGATTATCAGTTCCCTAGGATATCAAATCCTAACTGAACTACCCATTATTGGTCAGAATACCATAGTATCAACAACATCACTCCCCCTTTCGAGGGAGGTCCTTTCGGACTATACCAATCTTGTGTCGAAAGTTCTCAAAATTTACACGAGACAAAGGCTTGGTCAACACATCTACAACCTGGTCATATGTGACAACATATTGGAGCTTTATGGCTCCCCTCTACACCATATCAAAAATGGTGATACCGGATTTCTATGTGCTTCAACTTGTCATGGAACAAAGTGTTCTCTGTCATCTTTATGAAACTCTCGTTATCATATATAATCACAATTTATTCCATCTCCAGATCAAATAGACCTATCAAAAACTTTTGAATCCATATGGCTTCACAACTGGCGGAACATACAACAATGTATTCTTCTTATGTTGTGCTGAGAGAAATACTAGATTACTTCTTAGTTTGCCATGAAGTCATGGCTGACCCCAGATTGAAACAACATCCTGAAGTGCTCTTTTTGTCAGAAAAAATTCCATCCCAATCTGAATTGGTATAACCAATCAGTCTAAAGTCTTGATCTCCATTGTAGCAGAGACCAAATTCCAACGTACCATTAAGGTATCTCATCACATGTTTTGAAACAACAAGGTGAACACATCTGGGATCTACCAGATACTGAGTCAAGGTGTTCACAAAAAAACATATAATTGGCATGGTGTTCATCAGATACATCAATGATCCAATGATATGTCTGTACATCGTATAATCAACCAATTCTGACGAAGTGTCAACCAGGAGATTCAACTTAGTTTCCATGGGTGTATTCATGGATTTACACTCCAACATATCAAACCTTTTTAGTATTTCAACTACATACATCCCTTGGTTAAGGAAGGTTTTCTCTAGGCTCTACCAAACCTCAAGACCTAAGAAATAGTGCTCTAGGCCAAGGTCTTCCATCTCAAATTCTGCATCGAGCTTCTTCTTACAATCAATGATGAGATTTTCTTCTCCAGATAAGAATAAGTTATCCACATACAACAACAATATAACATGCTCATCATTCATAACCTTTAAGTAAATGTTAGAATCAACTTTACTCTTGGTAAATCCCAAGCTTGTTAAGAAACTGTCAATTCTTCCATACCAAGCTCTAGGATCTTGCTTAAATCCATATATAGCATTCTTTAATATGAAGACATGAGTCTTTCTGTCTTCAACTTCAAACCCTTGGGGTTGTTCTATATACACTTCTTCTTCAATGAAATCATTCAAGAAGGTTGTTTTCACATCCATCTGTTGTAACTTTCACTTCATCTTAGTTGCAAGGGACATGATGGTTCTAATAGAAGTGTATCTGGATATGGGAGAAAATGTCTCTTCATAGTCAATGCCTTCCTTTTGAGAAAAATCACGAGCTACAAAACCTTGCTTTAAATTTCTCAATACTTCCATCAGCAACATGTTTTATCTTGTATAGCCATTTGGAAGATACCACATCTTTTCTCTTTGGTCTGGGAACTATTTCCCATACATCATTCTTTATAATGGATTAGTATTCTTCTGTCATAACATTTGCCCATTCTTTCTTTTGAATGGATTCTTCAAAGCAAGTAGGCTCATTCTCTAAGAGATCACACATCAAAGCCATATCATTAGAGAATGGTTTAGGTTTCTTGACTTGTCTCATGATACCTTCTGGGGCACCATACTTCTCTCCATCTTGAATAAGTTCCTATGCCAAAGATGACTTTTTCTTGTGAGAGATCGTCATCTGGGGAGGTTCTTGAGATTCTATCATATCATCATCTTCATGAATCTCATCATCGGGGTAAACTATGGCTTCCCTCACTGATTTTGCAACTCTGGGAGCTATAGGTTCTTCTTCATATAATTCTTCAAGATGGCATATCCTTGATTTATTGAGTGTTGCATATTCATCAAAGGTTACATCTCTACTGATCTCAATATGATGGTAACCTAAAATGTAAATTTTGAAGGCCTTAGAGACCTCATAGTATCCAACAAATATTCCCTTCTTTCCTAAAGGGTCCATCTTGGTTCTCTTCTCTCTCAGAATGTGTACAAACACTGGACAACCAAATATCTTGAGATGGATTACTTCTGGCTTCCTTCTAGAGAACATTTCTTCGGGGGTTTTGAACCCAAATGCATTATGGGATAATCTATTTTGTACATACACTGTTTTCCTTGATACTTTTTCCCATAAGTGCATTGGAAGATCTTGATCATGGATCATAGTCTTCACAACTTCCATTATAGTTTTGTTCTTCCTTTCTCCTATACCATTTTGTTGAGGATTGTAGGGAGTGGTGAGCTCCCTCTTAATCTCAGTATCTTTAAAAAAGTTTACAAACTATTTTGAGGTGTATTCTCCTCCATTATCTGACTTGAGTGTCTTTATCTTTCTTTCAAAGAGATTCTTTATCAAGGCTTTGAATTCCTTGAATTTTCCAAATACTTCATCTTTTGATTTCAAGAAGGAAACCCAAGTATTGTGAGAATAGTCATCAATAAATGATACATAGTATACATACCCACCAATGGAGGTTAATCGCATTGGGCCACATACTGTTGCTCTTCAGGAAAGGGTTCTTGATGTTCTTTCCTTGTGCACATCCATTGCACACACCTTCATGGCCAACCTTGAATTTTGGTAGACCTGTAAACTGCCTTGCTCACATATGTTAATGATTTTTAGTTGATCTGATGTTAAGCCCTAATATTGGCTCATTACCCCTTAATTGGGGCATATTACATTAGTAATGTTATTTTATTTATGTCGACTTTATTCCATTAGTTGTAATTATACCTCCTAGTCTCCTATATATACCAAGGAGACATTTTCGTTTGGAATCATCTTGGACTTGAATATTTATGTGGGGTAAAAGGAGGTTGCCCCCTCGAAGAGGCTTATTATCTGAAATTATCTCTTTTTCAAGGCATTGAGTACTTAATCTGAGGTTTTTCTATGCTATATTGATATTTGGTTCTTAACATATGGTATCATAGCTCAAGGTCTTAGGGTTTCATTGCTACATCTGAGACACCTTGGCATTTTCTCTATAACTTTTTTCTGTAATGTTTCAGACCCTGAAATCCAGAGGATATTCACATAAATTAGTAAGGTATCTGTGGTAAAATTTTCAGCTTCTTGTTCATCTTACATTTGTAGATACACCCTGTGGAAGATAGGGTATCTGACTAGTCCTATTGACTAGTCTCAAGAAGTTGTTTCAGGTAAAACAATCATAAATTCTTCCTAAAGTATCCAAATTGAGTGAGACTGGTTTCATTGGATAGTGGACAGTTTGTAGTATTTCTAGTATGAGTTTCAGAATTTCATATCAATTATTTTTTGCAGGGCACGCTATACAAGTGAGATCTCCTGGAAAGGACAAAAATCAGCAAGTTCTGGGGAAGTTACCGTAAATTCCACTTGGCACATCCAATTTTGATCAGACCTGTGGTATTGTAGAGAATAAATATCAGAGAACTACACAAAAGAAAGTTTCATACCCAAAAGGGCCAAAACTTGGGAGATACAACAAAAGAAAGATTGTCTATCAGAACCACCTCAAAATCAAGGTTCAAAAGTGATACTTGGCCAACATGCCACCCAAAAAGGGAACTTCTACACCAAATAAGCCTCCAGAGAATCCTACTTGGACTCTTGATGAAGGTGAAGAAATGCATAGGGACATAAATGATTTACAAAAAAAGATAGTAACAAAAGATCAAATACAAGAGATGGAAGCTAAGTTGGAGGCAAAGATGGATGGTTTAAAAGAGGAGATCATGGAAGTATTGAAAAATTTCATAACACCAAAGACACTTGAAAGTGAAAATGCATCCCATGAAATTCATGATGACGACACAAGGAAGGGAATAAAGAATGGAGAAACTCTAATTTTGGGTTGAAGACCAACCACGTTATTAAGAACGATATGAGGAAGTTTGATGGAAAGGAACCAATCACATGGATACTTCAGATGGAGCAATTCTTTGATATACATAATGTGCCACATACACAAAAGGTACGAATTGCTTCTTTATATTTAGAACCCAATAAATTTGTATGGTATCAATGGATTTGTTCTCGCAAATCACTCGTCACTTGGACACTTTTCACAAAAGAAATGATAGCACACTATGAGGATACAAGGAGCAATACCTTCTTTAGCCAATTGATAAATATCAAGCAAAAGGGCTCAGTTACCGAGTACATTGAGAACTTCCAAAGATTGAATATAAAGGTAACAAATATTCCATATGAGCACTTGATTGATGTATTCATAGGAATTTTAAAGGATAACATTCAACATGAGGTTCGCCTTTGGGAACCCAAATCATTGGAGAATGCATTTAAGGTGGCAAGAAATGTTGAAAGTAAAAATATGGCTATG
>JASDQU010364041.1:0-11651 GCA_032191745.1 Picea mariana
GCAAGAATTCTCTGTGTGTATATTTTAATTGCATGCAGTTCGAAAAATTTATGTGGCATAGCTCAGTTGGATGTTGAGTATGTTACAATATGTTCCGCAGAGAGAGAATGAAAGTGTTCTCTCGTGTATCGTGGCCTGACCTAGGCGGCTGGGGACATTACAATATGGTATCAGAGAAGGAAAGACAAAGTTAAAGGTGTTTTTTTAGCATTGCCTGGCCTGTTGGTGGCCGGGGATGTTACAATATGGTATTAGAGATGAAGTTTTCAACACTAAGCCTGGATGGGCCAAACAAGTTGAGTTGAAGAGAAATTTCACGAAGGATTGATTTTGATGTGGCCAAATTTCAAGTCACAGAGCGTCCATGGTAAAAAGCCACAACAATTGGGCGGAATTAGGAAAAATCTGCAATTTTTGGTTGTTAAATTCATGAGGAAATTGAGAAATTAGGCCATGCACTAATATATTATTAAGTTAATATCTGTTCTAGCAAATTCATACTTGAAATTGGTTGAATTTGAAGTTACAGTGAAGCCATGATAGTTGGAGCGCGTTTTATAATTAAAATTCTCAATTCGTGAATTGAGTTCGGAAAAATTCGTTCCATAAATGTCAACCCACAATGATTTGTTGTTGCAGAGGTTGAACTAGTGTTCTCAGGGTGAAATTGAACAAATTTCATAGTTTCAGAATGTCTATGGAATAAATGGGGAAAAAGTTAAGAAAAAGCCGCAATTTCTGCAGCGGAATTCACGATGAATTGATGCGCATAAAAATAAATGTGTGCAGATGGGTGCACTAAAAAGGCATGATGCGTCGTAAAAATCTTGTGATATGTAAAAATTGGGCACCACACGGAAAAATGTTGGTGCGCTAGTGCGTGCACTAAATTTTGGTGTCATGCAGAAAAGTGTTGGTGTGCAGGTGCGCGCAATAAATTTTGGCGCCGCGCGGAAAAATTTTGGTGTGCAGGTGCATGCAGTAAAATTAGTATTGTGTGGTGTGCATACTCATAAAATGTGCACTCAGTGTGCACACACATAATAATGTTGCACGTCATGTGCGAAGTATTGGTAGAGCGCATAAGAGTTTGGTTGGTTTGCACGCAATGTGGGGATATGTTGTCGCGTGCCAGTTTAGTTAATGGTGCATGGAAAGTATTGGTGCACGGTGGGGGCGTACTAAATTTTTGCATGGTGCAACGTGTATAGGGAAATGTGCATGAAATATCAATGCATTGTACAAAAAGTGCACGTAATAGGTAACAGTGCGACAACCAAAACGATTCACAGTGGGTATTATCACGCGACACAAAATTAGTCCACGCAAGTTATTGGCACGATAAAGAAGTGATGCACAGTGGTTATAGGTGCATGGAGCACCATTTAAATTGGTATGTTGTTGTACATGCTAATTATGGGTGTACAGGTTTAAAATTATGCACGCAAAGTCATTTGGAGGGTGATCAACAACAAAAAAAAATGAATTTCCACGACATCTTATGTTGTTTGAATGCCATCTCTTTGCAGCGTGTTTTGAGGGCCTTAACAACGTTTTTAGCAACTCAAAAACCACGAGAAAAGAGTGTACCAAGGTACACTATGTCTCTACAACTCAAATAAAAGAGATCGGGGAGATATTTCTAATGGTGTAAACCGTTCGTCAAACAGAGCGTTTATGAGAAAGTTATAGCAAAAACAATGGAGGGTAAGTTTTAGGACCCAACTAGCTTCAAGAGCCATAACTTTCTTCTCTGAAATCAGATTGAGGTGCAGGAGTAGTCAATAGAAATATATTAAACCATAGAATCCATTCCTAGAGGTGAATTAAATTTCTGGGCATGTGAAAGATGTTTAAAATGGCAAAGAAGGTACATGTAGCATTCCAGACCAAAAACACGAATTGGTCTAGAACTTCAACAGGTTGTAACTAGGAGCCAAGAACCCAAAAGAAGGCAAAACTTGGATAAAGTGTCCAAAATATATATATGAATAAACCCAATTGATATTTTATGAAAAATCCAAGTGAGTAGGTGCAAAAATGCATAATTAAAATGCAGAGTTGTGCCAAGTTGAAAAAATGAACAAAACAATTAATGGCCAATTTTTAAATAACCATAAATTTCTGCTCAAGACTCAGAATTGAGCATGGGAGAAGACGTTGGAAAGGTATTGAATAGTAGAATATAATTATCCACCCATAAAATTTATCTGGGCATTCAATTTTTCAGGAAATCAGAAGAAATAATTCTGATATATTATTGAACCAGAATGGTTCATATTTTTCATGAAATTGTTGAGTCAGTTAACCTGGTGAAGTTTTGTTGGCTACACATTTTTTGTAGAGTTAAAAACCTTTTAGTTATTAACAGGTGATAGGGTTGAAATTTCGTTAAAAATAAACAAAGGTACTCAGAGAAAGACTGCTATGACAAAAATCTTTCATAAGATGATCAAAAGCCAAGACTTCAAAATTTCAAGGTATGAATCTAAGTACAGCCATAAAGTCTTAGGAAGCCACTACATGAAGTCCTCTCATGTTAGTCAAGCATTCAATGGAACCTGGGCAGAGTAATTGATCATGTAGTGATTGAATTAGTGACCACTCCCAAAGAAACCAATATACAAATTAAGCAATGCATTGGATTCATATATATTATAAAAGGAATTGACTATCAAAATGATAGTAATCAGATAAAGAAACAAGCTTAATGCATATATGGATAAAAAGTGCATTGTTATCAGAGTGCATATATGGATTAGTTATGAAATTATAGAGTAATGCTTACCTTATGGTTATCAGAGTGCGCAGTGGAATCATGGTATGAAGGGCTTAAATATGGCATGATAGAAGTGGATGGTGTAATTGAGATAGAAATCTGATTGGTCAAGATAGGGGAATGTAATAGCCAGCAAGCAAATCCAAGTGCTCATATGATCAGATAAGGATGGGATAAATTATGTACCTCAAGAAGGAATATGGTGTTAACTATCCAAGGCTACTCAGAAAACATGACTAGAAATACAATTGGGTCATGTAGGAGTTTGTTCAGAGGAATCCAAATAATAGTAGAATTCTGAAAATTAATATCAACATAATATGTAGTTGCAAGTCCATGAACATCCTAGGATAATGGAAAAAGAAATCATGAGGTATATATCAAGCTAATAGGAATGTAGGACAACAACTCTCCAGGAGGGAAATCAATATTAGTAAAGTATTTTTGATGCATTCCAAAGGTATTGAAGATATTTCTACAATAGCACGGAGATGTCAGAGCAAAGAAAGACTTAAAAGTGAAATGAATCTCTGTAGAGACTCAGTAAGAAACCATGAAGATGAAAATGTTTCTATGGATGGTTTTGAATACAAAAGAGATGGTTCTTTAGAACAGTCCATATCAAATGCAATAGAGCCATGAGTGACATTTCCAAGCGGTGTAAGTGTCACTTGAAATTATGATGGTGAATTAAAAGTAGTATTGAGTGCTTTTAATTAATCCTATGTAGCTAGAGAAGGAGGCATATGTGCATCCTTACGGTATGCTAAGATATTGGCTATGCAAGCCAAGTGTGAGGCTAGTTGGCAAAGACAAGAGAAGGGTGGAAGAAAAATCAAATACTAAAGTTTTCAGTCTAGAAAGAGCTGAAGTAGTTTAGTCCGAAAAATAAATGAATGTTGAAGATTCAAAGTCTATAAGACAACATGATTGGAATTATAATTCATCCAAGTATGAGTTGGAATAGATGGATCCATGAAGTAAATAAAATATGAAGGTTAATATCAGTTGAGTATTTGGATGGAAAAGAAAAGGAAACCAAGAGTTATTTGGCTAGAATGTACTTAGATCATAATTAATCATGCACGACGGTTACAGTGAAGAGCACATGAAGATTCAGGAATCCTGAAGAATTGAATATTTCTAGAATAAACAAGGAAAGGTGATACCGGGAGAATGAAGTTGATGTGATTTCTGTAGCAACAATTATTTTATGGGTTGTTGAGACAGCCATATAGTGAGAATGTTTACATGTTTGCAAGTGTTGTTGATAATGTTGTTGCATATGGAAGGAAAAAACAAAAGGATGGAATGTTGATTATAAGACTGATAAGAGGCATGAGAGCTTCTATTTTCATCAACTAATTAGGTAGCATTAAATTCGTTTAATGGAATCCATGCAGGTAAGTATTTTTCTTTTGAAATTATGTTGCATAATTGTCAAAGAGGAATTAAGGTAATAATTTTTCCAAATTGAATTCTTACAATACGCAATATGTTATTGTTTAAGTGTCGTGACAGGAATAAGTTACCACTAGGTGTGGTAAAGGATAGAGGCATGTTATATTTATCAAATATTTTATCTTTTAAATGCACACACTGACATAGTAGCATGTCATGTTAATTTGGTTATGAGGAAATAACCAAAGAAAATAAAAGATAAGAACTTGTTATAAGAATGATGCTAGGAAATCTAGTCATGTATGAGACTAGGACATGGTTGGATATGGAAAGGTATGGTTATAGAATGGTTATGTACCACACAAATACCCAATAAGATTCCTACCTTTAAATAAAACTTGGACTACAAACTTTTTTCTAACACTAACAAACACCACAAAATTATATTCTTGGTATAGTGTTTGGGTCGAAAAGGAAGCCATCCAAGTAATTGAGAAGACAATGGGAAGTGTGTAGATAATGTGTCAAGACATTGGCCACATTTCCAATTTATCAATGGTGAGATACTTGACTTAGATAAAGATCATTCTGAAAATCAATACAAGTCTGCATTGAATGAATAGGCATTGAGAGTTGTACTAATGTCTAGTAAGTGGCAGAGTTTCACTCATACATGATAAAATTGTATATTTGAGTGCATTTGTTGAATGCATTTTGTGAGTGCATGTATATATGTTCTTGAATGGAATTAATTATGACAATGACTAAAATGTTGCTAACTCATGGAGTTGAGAACATTTCAGGAACTGTTAAACATTGCAATAGGAAAGTTGCAAGCCAGGTAGTCACAAGAATACAGACTACAGAAAACTTTCCTGTTCAAAAAATTAAAGAAATAAACTTACTGTTATTAATTATGAACGTGCATATGCATAGAAGGATGAGTCATTCTATTTTGTTAAATTGTTTGATAATTGTGATTGAATTGCTAGGTATAGGCAATTCTAAGATCATTGCATAAGGTGTTGTACATGTTGAATTATGATATACAAAAAATACTGACAATATATTGGTTCTATGAAATATATAATCATTGCAGGCAAAATGGTATTTAGCGTGGTTCTTGTTGAAAGCTATAGAGAAAACTAAATTATATTATTTAAATAATGATAAAAATTATGAAATAGAATTTCATATTTTGGGAAAATTTGAATTCCTTATGAAATTAATTTGATTTCTAAAATGGATTTTTTTATAATGATCTCTCATGATAACTGCATTCATGTGATTCACATGAGATGATATTGATTAAAATTGGAACTCCCGAAGCCACAATGCTCTGAGACTTCCTGTCCAGCCTATGCTAGAGACCTGGAAGGGAAGTTGAGCAGCCGATGAAATGTTGGAGAGTGAAGATGCATACTACCTTGGGTTGTACAAGCATGTGGGGAAGAGATATCGTTGGTTAGAGTGTTGTTGAGGTTTGGTATTTTGGCCTAGACTATGTTGATGTTGATTGTGGGCCGTAGTTATATTGGAAAACCATGGCCTTGATGGAGTCATAGCCCCTACTCGGGGGTGGTACGTTGTTGGGAGTTTATCACCAGTGAGATATAAGGTTGGGTGGAACGTCATGGAGATACATCTAGTTGTTGCTTCAATGAGGTTTAATTGAAGCATGTAATAAGGAACATTGAGCTGAATTATTTCCTACAACAACTCTATGGAATAGAGAAATTGACTTCCATTTGCAGTATGACTACCGGAATTGGTACTGGAAATTAGAGAACCAGATGGATAACAATCTTTCAATAGCTAAATCTTGGATATTTTAAACAATTTGAATGGTACATGGTATATAATGCACTGAGGACACTGCATAAATAAGGGGAGGGGATTGTAATATCCCTAGGCCGAACCCAATCGTAAATGTAAATGAAAATGTACTTAAGTTAGTGAGTTGTTTGATATCATTTTTGTATGCACCTTTCATGGCATAGTGCACGCATGTATTGTATAGTAAAATGATGAAATGGGCACATTCCAAGGTACCACGTGAAAAAAACTTAAGTGCGCGCGATGTTGAGACCATGGAGCCTTTGTGTATATGATGTGTTTTATAATCTAGTGAGCCAATTATTATAAGCTATGAGGCTTATGTTTGTATTATGCCAAAGAGCCTAGATGCTAAAGGCCAGTGCACCTAGTTTTGTATATGTCTCATCATTAATATAAAATACATCATTGTGTGCAGACCGCCCATGATAAAAGAGTATGGGGGACTAAAATCCACTAGTTAGGGAAAGGGAGGGGGGTAAAAGTTGAAGAAAAGGGTTAAGCTAGGGAGCTTAAGCCAAAAAGGAATATTATATTAATATTTCTTAAATCATAAAGTATGGATAATTATTTTATCCTAAGTTCCAAGGTGGGGACAAGTGGGCCAAAGTAGCTCCCAACATGACAAGTGTCAAGTTGAGGACATGCATACATATTGTTGGGACTTAGTTCATTTTGGAGGACCTTCCATCATTCAGCCATGATTCCATGACCATTTCACTCATGCAGTCAGTTATCCTCCATACCTTCATGTCATTGTACCTGAACTTGTATCCATAATCATAATTGTTCGTGTAGTTGGTTAGCTTGAGAGTTGGACTGAGGAAGAAGGTTGTCAGGCCCATGGGAGATTGAAGAGGTGGGTTGTCAGGCTCGCGAGCAATTTATTTCTGGGTGAGAGAATTGATGGGAATTGATTTCCTAAAGGTGCTAAACTACAGCTACATGGCTTTGATACTTCCTATCTGGCATATTGCTAAAGCCCAGAAAGGAAGTGGGGCAACCAAAGGACTGTTGAGCAGAGAAGGGGCACACTTCCTGGGGTGGGACAGTCATGTGGGGAATGAGGGACTGTAGGTTGTTAGTTTGAGTTGGCACCTGTGACAGAGTCTTTCTTGTTGCCTATGAGCCATTAGCTTTGTTAGGAATCCCTTTACCCAGGTGGAGTTTAGTTCAAGCTTGGTGGTGACTCATTGCTGAGAGTGATGAGCAATGTGGTCTAAGGATGGGAGGTTCATAGAAGGTATGCACGCAGTTGGTGATATTATTACCAGATAAGTGTCAACTGTGTGATAAATGTGCGTCTTGCATTGTTAATTACATGTTTATTTTTATGGGTTATTCTATGTGTGGTTATAACTGTCTATATATTTATGAGTATTTCATATATATGTTGCATGTATACGTTTACTATTATTTGAGTGTGAATCTGTGCATTTATAGATGTATTTGTCTATTTACATTATATATATATATATATATCCACAAGAGTTTCGTGTGTATATATTTTAATTGCATGAATTTCAAAATTTTTATGTGGCATAGCTCAGTTGGATGTTGGGTATGTTACATTATGTTATGTAGAGAGAGTGAAAGTGTTATCTCGTGTATTGTGGCCCGGCCTGGGTGACCGAGGACATTAAAATATGGTATCAGAGCAGGAAAGGAAAAGTTAAAGGTGTTTATGTAGCGTTTCCCAACCTGTTGGTGGTCAAGGATGTTACAACATGGTATCAGAGTAGGAAAGGGAAAAGTTAAAGGTGTTTCTATAGGGTTTCCTGACCTGTTGGTGGCTGAGGATGTTACAAATGCAACACATGTTAGTGTAGTGCAAATGAAAAGAATCATAACCCCTAATAAGAGATATGTACTCATGGTCATCAAAGAGAAATATGTTGGGGCATTCGACGCTTTCCAAGGATGTGATCCTTCTCATAAAAAATAATTAATTGACATTGTTTCTAAGTATGATGATATTTCTCAAGAACTAGATGGATTACCTCCTAAGAGGGAAATCTAGCATGAGATACGTCTTCAATAGGATTCTCCTCTTCCAAATGTGGGAATGTACAGGATGTCAATTGTGGATATGATAGAGATCAAGAAGAAGGTATAGGGCTTATTGGATCAAGGGGTCATCAGACCTAGTTCATATCATTGTGGTTCTCTAATCGCGATGATGCCAAAGAAAGATGGCACATGGTGAATGTGTGTCGATTATCAAGACTTAAATAAAATCACGATGAAAAATCGATACCCTCTCTTGGAACATATATAGTCCTAAAACTTTGATCTTTACATTCTCCACTTCATGAAAATATAATCTTTCCCAAAGAGGTAACTCAAAAATTAACTTTCAAAATTTAAATCAAATTCATTTCTGGTTAATTAGTAATAAAGCACACATGATATCCACCGTCGATGAGGTTCCCCCATTTGATGGAATGATCCCCTTTTTTTCCATAGTTTTTGAGCCGCCTTATTGTTAAAAAGTCAAATCACTAAAGGTTGCTTCGGAGCTTCGTGCTTCAGGCATTTCGATAGGTCTTCACGATTAAAGTCTCGAAACCTGAAAGTGTACATTATCACTTTTTCATAAACCTTAAAGGACATGAGTCATAGTACACATGTATATTTTGAGTCTTCCCTGGGTTGACACTTGGCATCCATTTCTGATATTTTCATATGAAGATTCATATGATTCTAAGTAACACCTGGCACCCCCTAGTCTCGACACATAATCTAGAATGACGTCATCTTCGACATGTCACTACAGGGGATGGCCATTCAGAAGTATAACAAAGAGCTGACTTACAAGTCCACGAAGCATTAAAATGCTGAATTATTAAATCTTAATTAATTAAATTAATCTTGGTCAAAATATAATTAGTGACTTTGTGCTTCAAGTTCGGACGTTTACCCTTCATCATATACTAAAATATCCGAAGTCCAAATTTGCGAAGCGCCGGAACTTAAATAGGATTAATTAAAACTTAAAAGAGATTATCGGATATTTAATCATTTCGCAGTTTCAGGTTTCGGGGATTTCTTCTTGAGCTACATTTAAAAATACCGAAGTTTGAATACCCGAAGGCACTTAAATTTAAACACAATTAATTAAGGTCTTAAAGGAGATTAACCTTTCATAGATTCATGATTCACAAAATTTCGACTTTGTTTCATCCAAAGCTCTCAAACACGAATCGTTGATATTAATGACATTTATCACAAATCAACGCTAATGATTTTTGGCATAGATTGTAGATCTCTAGGTATACTTTCCCAATAAGTTCAATAAATTTGTCGTCGGTAAAGGTATACTCGAATCAATGCATGGGATGTGAATAAGAATGCTTGATTTTCAATTTCATTTTCATCTTTTGTAAAGTAGTAAGTTTCATCTGAGTAATATGCTCATGCAATTTCCTCTACAACAGGTATCCTTGTTCTATTTTTGACAATCATGGCACCACAAAAGATGATTAAGAAGACTGATGCAGTTGGTGAAGGTTCAAATCAAAATGTGGACGTTCTGTCAGAAACTGTGCCACAAGCTATAGACTCAGTTAAATCTTGGACACAGGTGTTCGATATTCTAGAACATGAGGTTATAAATTGCCCAGAAGATTTCAACGAGGAAGTGGACGATACTCACAGAGATAAAATAAGAATTATAGCTTAGTTGAAGGATTACAAGATAGTTGTGTGATCGAGGATGGTGTCGTATAATGACATGATAGGTTGGGACCTGGAAAATGTCAACATCCAATCCAGGAGCATTTTCAACTCTCAAAAGGTTGTTGTTGGGCCTTTCCGACCAGAACACATACAAGTAATGCATAAGCTATATCCCAATTTTAAATATAATTACAATGTTGCATTCATGCTAGAGTTTGAGAAACAAGAGAGCATACAATATGAAAAAAGATATCCTGATATAATAATGTCCTGGTGGGGGCACGTAGAGAAATTTGTAGCCGACGCTCATGACATTTATGCCACAATGTCGTTGGATGCTAATATGATTTATGTAGCTATGATAGTCTATAGACTATTTTGGAAGAAGAGTCCTACCCATTTCCCAGTAGGATGGGTGTCAATTACGCATGAGGTGGTCAAGGGATTCTCTTTTAATTGGGCCAAAAGTTTATCAGACAACTTGGCTAAATAAATCACAGAATACAAATTGGCAAAGTCAAAGAGGCAACCTGCCCCTTTATATACGGTCGCATATATCATGGATGATATTTTCTTCATAACCCCTTTTCCACTAATGAACTGGTGTTGGACCCCAACCAACGTTGAACCTATTCACTTCTTTCACTCCAAGATGTGGGAAGACAAGGCCAAAGATTTATTCTACAAAATCTTCCACCATGTAGTGGTGCCCATTCATATAAATTTATATGGTTTCCCACCCCCTTGAATTTCAAAAACAATCATGGGAAATCTGGGCAAAATAATAGATTTGTTCATCAAAGAAAAATTCTCTTACATTAGGGTTTTCGAATGCTCAGTACCTCCCCATGCTCTCCCAAGGTTTTTACCATACCAGTCATTCTTCTGAGAAGTAGCTTAACAAACAGTGATCGGGGGCATCAACAATGTAGTGCTCTAGTTTAATTATAACTACCATTAATTTAGAACAGAATAGTAAATTAAAAATTTACTATAAATTTCACTTAATCTAGCACATTCAGTCCAATATTTCCATAAATAAAATTCATTAACAATTTACATACCTCACTCTGATGCTATCCGCCACTTGATGCTATCCGCCGCTTGAACCTAACACTGCTCCTTTGGACACCCCAAAACCAGCCACCTTACCGACTAGTACGCCTAGCCCTAGGACATCAATGGATGTCCTAGCCCTCCGAGCCCAAAACCTCCTCAGCCCCCCCGGTGCACTGTAAATCCCACTGTAAATCAACTCTCCCCCAAAACTCCAAGTTCTCCCTTCCCGTTGAATGCATGAATCCATCCCTTTCTCATCCTTCTCCACCTCCCTTATTCCTCCTTCACCACCCCCGCACATTTACTCCCACCTAACTCTTTATTACTCCTTATCCCTTTATTAATGCCTTATCCATTCATTAATGTTTCCCTTTTACGTATTGGTTACGTTATCCCTTATGGGATACGTAACCCCATTTAACATTATATTTTATTTTTCCCCCTTTGTTTAACACTTAATTAATCAATTAATTAATTAATAAACAAATTAATCATTAACCATTAATTACAGAGTTAATCCTACTTAAACTAATCATAGTCAAAGTTAATTAATTAATAACAGATAGTTAATTAAGGTTGTTTAATAATTAATTATAGTTTAGCTAATTTTTAGTAGGATTATTTATTAACTTAATCATCTTAATAATTAAGGGTCATTACATACACCCACCCTTCAAGAAACTTCATCCCGAAGTTAAGGTATCTTATGGTACAAAGAACAACAACATGGTTCACACATTCATAATAAGTAACCGACATTATTAGTAAGTAAGTCAAGGAAACTCATACATACTAGTGTATATGTACAAGAAATGTATGTGTAGCTAGTACATACAATTCTCGTATATGTACTAATAATCAAACTGTCACCCTTTAGTATTTTATGTATGCATCCAAT
>JASDQU010364044.1:0-11542 GCA_032191745.1 Picea mariana
AGTATGTCCAAACTGGATCACTACAAATTCATAGTGTCCACAAAATGTTCTAAATGTTGTTTTGTTTACATATTCATCCTTTATACTGACTTGGTGATAATCAAATCACAAATCTAGTTTAGAGAATATTTTTCCTCCTCCAACCTGGTCAAAGAGATCATTAATTCTAGGTAAATAATACTTATTCTTAATCATCATTTTATTCAGTTGACGAGAATCAATACATAGTCTTTAAGTTCCATATTTCTTTTTAACAAACAAAATTGGTGCTCCCCAGGGTGAAACACTTGGTCTTATATATTGTTTATCTAACAGTTCTTGTAACTGAATTTTCATTTCTATTAATTCAGATATACTTATTATATAAGGTTCCTTGGACACTAGGGCAGATCCAGGTAGTAGATTGATAGAAAAATATATCTCTCTCCTTGGAGGTAGTTCCAGTATTCTTTTATGAATACATCCCTGAACCCATGTAGAACAAAAAAGTCTTCTAAAATTGGTTTTCTTTCTTACCCTAGGATATTAGTTACTTGAACAACATATACTTGGAAACCTTTATTAATACATTTCTGAAATTGCATTGTTGATATTTTCCTGATATAAACTAGTTTTTGTATTCCTTGTATTTTTATGACTGTATTATTTTCATATTTATACACAAATGAATTTTCATAAAAATTTAATACCACTTTATGTTTTTCTAACAAGTCCATTCAGATAATGATGTCATATGACCCAAAAGGTAATACATTTAGATTTAAATTTGTACTCTGACCATTTATACTAAGTTCACAATCATAAATGAAATGTATTACCTTTCCTTTAGTCCATGTTGCTAGCTATACTAATCGATACTTAACATGTTTTACCTTATTTACCTTGTTCTATTCTACTAAAGCAGGAGTAATATAAGTCAGACTAGCTCATGGGTCAATTAGTATAGAAAAATTGTTGAAATGAATTTTACCTTCAACTTCCACAATAATGGATTGATGATATGCATGTCTCCCATCCAAAGCTGCATTGATCTTATGCACGCTTCTACCAATGCATCCAACTATTGAAGCCTCTTGAATATTATGGACTTAATTTCTTGTTGATGGGTTTAAGATTGGACAATTTCTATAAAGGTGGGGTTCTCCACACTCCCAACACTTCAATAGTTCTTTGGGGATGTCCCCTACCTTCTTGAATCTCAAATTAACTGGTTTATTCCCCCCTTGAGTATTCTGTGTATTAGAGTGAAATTCCTTCCTTTGAAATCCTTTTTCCATGTTACAGAAAGGGGTTGGTTGGAAACCTTTCTTACATTGATTCATTTTAACATGTTTCTTGTCTTTCCATGCCTTCAGAATTTCAGATCTTGTTTGTAATGATCATAGCACATTCGAGCCTTTCTAAACACTTCATTTAAAGACTTAGGATTGTCAAATTCAATCATTTCTTTGTAAGAATTTGGTACAAAAATTAAGAACCTTTGTATCTTTACCTTATCTTCTTTGATGTATGGTACAAACCTCAACAGTTCTTGGAATTTATTTATTAGGTCGTTCATAGCCATTTGTCCTAGTCTCAATTCGTAAAATTGTTTCGTTTTTATTTCATAATAACTTTATTATAAGTATTTATTCTTGAAATACTTTTTGTATTTTGACCATTCCAATAGTTTTTCCTTCAATCCCTTTGCTAATTTCAGGTCTTTCCACCAAATACTCGATTTTCGCTTTAAATTGTAAATGGTCATTCTAACTTTCATATTACTAGAATAGTTATAAATTTGGAATTATTTATTTATATCTAACATTCATTCTTTAACCTCCTCACCATTATTTGATTATCCATCAAAGGTAGAGGGTTTTATTTTTTTGAACTCACCTTCTAGGTGGTCCACTGTTTTCTTTTCCTTCATGTAGATGCTTTGTTTTATGTCATGTGTGTGTCTTCAGAAGAACCGTCCTCATTTTCTTTGTCATGACTAGAGTTCTTAGATGACGTTTTGCTGACCTCTTCTTCTCTTTCATTGTTTTTTGGACTCTTCCTTATTACTATACTGTGTAGCAACATTTCATTTATTTCCAACTCGTCTTCCCGTAATTTCTTCAATTTTTAGTTATCTTCTTTAAATACTTGTAATTGCACGTTAAGGTTCCTCATCATTTCCAAGACTTGGGTGAATGAGATTCCTTCATAGTTATGTTTTGTGTCTCTTGGAAGTTCTTAATTTTGATGCCCCTTAGGTGTGTTTCCTTCTTCATTTTGTGCTGATATTTTCACAATAGATAATTTTTTTTTTTTTTTGTAACAGTAAATATATTCGTTAGATTTTTCCATCAAAATCAAAATACAGTTCTGGTGCTGCCTTGAGGTCCAAGCGTTGTAACCTACAACTCTGATACCATAGGTAATGTACCCCAAATTTCACTAAAATTAAATTTTTTTGATTAGGAAATTAAAAAATATAAATCTCAAAAAATTGTTTGTGACACATGAAAATAATCCCTTATAAATCTAAGTCACTGTCTATGTGCATAAAATTTTTACTCTGCTAGACTAACCATACTAAAAGTCTGTAAGATTTTTAATGTCCAACGAAATCTTACCATTACTATCCATTAAATTAATTCATAGCATTTTCATTAGATTGACTCATAATCTAATTTATCATGCTACTATACTTAAAGTCAAACATCTTATCGCATTGTTCAATTGGTAGCTAGGATTATTAGTGTCCATAACATAAATTACATCGCATAACATATTAAGGTTACATCATAACCATGCTACCCATACTATTGAATATCATAAACTATGATATAAATATATTATATTTACTATATTAAGAATTCATCCAAGAAACTATAACAACAACATTATGACCTTAGTGGACTAGGATCCATAACGGTTATAGTCTAGAGTCCACACGCTAGGGTTAATAACCTAGCCATACCAAACACTTTCCATAGTAAAACATTCCATTATTAAAGTCCTTCCAATAGTATAAGGATCTATGTTTAAAGTGGCATACGATATACACACCATGCATGAAGCTAAAACCCAACGTGCATGTTAACACTATCCACCTGACACCTGGTTAAACCTATCTAACCTAACATTTATTTGGTTTGATAACAAATGAGGTGAATTCTAGGTCATGTCTGAACCTAGGCCATTATATACTGTGTAATTTATGTTAGGGCAGGTCCATTAAAGGAAAACTGACCAACCAAGTACTCTCTAGGCCTCACAATACAGAGGACCTCCCATTGCGGGCTCAACACTTTAGAAAACTTCACATGGTAAGGAGTGGAGTGGCATACCGGTTGCCCTTCCCCACTACTAAGGGGCTCAAGGTGCCATTGCAACCCTTGTAATTGTACCTTTAATCTCCATTTCACTTTTCCATTTCCCTGGTTACTCTCCGTGACCGGTGATAGCATGCGACTCTAGTGATAGTATTTGTCTCTAGGAAGAGTGATAACAAATATGATTTGGAAAGTCTCTCCACAGGTACGATAAGTACATTGTTATCTCTGTAATACAGTTTATACAAGTTTTCTGAATTTATGTGTTTCCTTTGCAATTTTGCTATGTACAACCCATTCTTCTTGTGAAAATATGTTCACTATGCAATATCTTTCCTGCAGGCGCTCTCTGTCTATGGAAATAATTTTTGAGAAAACGTTTTTCTAATGGGTACATATTTTATTTGTTGTATAACTCCTTCTCTGTTTGTACAATGTATGCTCTCTGCAGAATATATTCTCTATCTATGCAATGTATGCTCTCTGTACAATATCTCCTTTGTCTATGCAATGTATGTTCTTTGTGGGTGTTGAGTCACATTTCTCGTACTTTGTTTTCTTTGTTCTGGAGGTAGAAACCACACGATATTGCACCTTTTTGTGCGCTTGTCTCAGGTTCCACAATGATAACTATTTTTCCTGCAGGTTAGGTAAATCCCTTTAAATTTTAACACCCAGGTTTGGTGGTTGCTATTGTGTTTTCTCCTCTGTTGGCTATTTGTCTTTAATCTCGTATATTTGGGTTCATTCCCATTTAAAACTTTATCATTGTGGTTATAATATAAACTCTCTAAAATTTTCTCTTGCGTTTTTTAATTCTATACAGATTCCTTATAACAACGACCTTTATATGGAGGGTGTTGTGAAAGAAAATAATGGTCAGTTTGGGACCTATATAGGTAGAGACTTGATGAAAGTCATTTCTACAAAGTTATGATATTAACTCTTACATTTTAACACTGGGTCGTAGCCTTCACAATGTCATAGGCTTAGTGGATACGTTTCAGACTTCGATTATTTAACTCTGCAATATAATTTTGTAATTGTGCTCTGTATTTTATATGGCAAGGTTAAAACCCTTATTCATCGAAAATGATAGAAACGATTCTTGTATGAATTCAGTGGTTAAATAATATCCTTGTCGATAAGGAAAACATTCTCTATCTCTGTTAAAACACCCACGACCTTTTCAATCCCACTCTTTTAAAGTTAGATCGATTTTTATAGTTCAATTTGTCTATAGTTTTGAGAAAATTTGCCTTCGGCAACTCTAATTACAAAAACAAAGTTTCTTGTTTCATTATAACCGAGGATTGGATTCAATTTTAATAAAAGAATTAGGCCCTCAATGGAATCTTCATACACCCAGATTGCCTCCTTTGTTCCTATGTGGTGCTTCACGATTTAACATTCTTATTATGTTTATTTTGTCATATACGATTTATTCCATATTGCATTTATGTGCATCTAAGCCACTACTTTATAATTTAGTCCCCTCTTTACTGTAAGCACTAACTTGACGAAATCTTGTCTGTGTAAAAAGGTAACTTTAGTTTTTTATTATATATATGTTAGTTTCTCTAAAGTATTATTTGGTCCTCTTTATGCGCTTGGTATTTTCTTTGAAGTAATACTTTTTGTTTATTGAAACCCTTCCCTTGATTACAGTTTTAAATTTTATATATAAGTTCTCTATAATTTATAACCTTTAGGATAACAAAGCTACAAAACTTAATTAGAATTTTGTTTATGTTTTTATTACTTGCACAAGTAATTAATTTCACATGTATATACATTTATTATGGGTCCCTTTGTCTTGCAAGGGAACCCATCAGATGGATTACACACCCACTTCCCCTCCTAGGTCGTGGATCAACTACTTTGCAATGCAACGCTGACCCTCTGATATTCAATCAATATCTTAGATAAGTATGCTTTGAATCTTTTATTTATCTTATTATTTAATGTTTGTACAATATTAAGTTATAATACTATGGAATTACTCCTTTCCAGGTTGGGGGAAAAGATAGTGCACTTGGTGAAAAAAATTGTCTTGTCCAAAAAAGGTATTCGAGTTCCATATTTCTTTCACCAGTCCACGCGCACTCGTAGACAATTTCATGTATTCTTTTAAATATTTGTTTAGAATAGCGATGGATTTCTTGGGTCTAAGGAAATCCAAACTATAACATTTTGGTCAACGACCTATTGACTGTAATAAATATAAATTTTGGCATATATTCTACAATCTACTATATCAAATATCTTTCTTGAATAATAGATAAAATAATGTATTTGGGGACTCTTATGCTTTATATTCATCATAATAATAAAACAACAATACATTCTATTTATACTTTTCTTTTTGAAGTGTTTGATTGTGCACAATAATGCACAACAATCAAGAATATAGATTCATAATGGCCAATAGGAACATATACAAAGTTATATATATATATATATATATATATATATATATATAAACTAAACATTAATACTTAAGATAAACACCACTACAGGTATTCTTGCACAGTGGTAAGCCATAATCTAGCATGACTGTACAGTCCACTTAAAACAGATTTTACTTATATGTATAAAAGTAAAACATATTCAAAATTAGATAACAGCCGTAATATAACATCAACAACAAAAGTGCATAGATGAGATACATATCCGAATATTGATGCTAGGAAAACAAATGGAATAGCCACATTCCACCCAACTGTATAAACACAACAACCACGAGCACTTGTCCTGATCACCCCCTATCCTGACCATGACTCCATAAGGGATAACTACGTCATACTCCTTATCTACTATCACATTCAACAAATTAGAAAATTCCTTTCCTCACACCATATGTGCTCATAACAACAACTAAAAAAATGGAGGCACTACTTGGTTTCGAAAGAATTCATTTTGTATAGCGACAACCATGCTTTACAATTTGTAACCAGACAATAAAAACTAAACCAAAAACATGCAAAATGGATTGAATTTATGCAAAACTTTACTTTTTTTATAAATCACATTTCTGGAACTCCTAACAACGTTGTTGATGCATTGAACAGGAAATGTTTGATTCTGTAGGAGTTTCATGTGAATACCTTACATTTTGATAGCATTAAGGATATGTACAGAGATGATTCAGATTTTAAGGACGCTTATGAAGCATATGAGAATCTTGTTCTGAGAGATAGAAGCCAATGGATTGAATACCTGATCCAAGATGGACTGTTATTCAAAGGAAATCGGATGTGTATCCTAAAGAGTTCTATGAGGGAAAACCTTTTCAAGGAAAAACATAGCGGGGGATTGGTTGGATGTTTCAGCCATGAAAAAACATTTGCGCAACTGAACAATTTATATTATTGGCTAGGGATAAGGATATATGTCAAGAAGTTTGTCAACAAATGTAGAATTTTCCAGCACGCAAAGGGGAAAAGACATAATACATGATTGTATCAACCATTTCCAGTAACAGAGAGCCCGTGGGGTGTGATAAGCATGGATTTTGTGTTAGGAATGTCGAGGACACAAAGAGGTTGTCATTCCATATTCGTGGTAGTCGAAAGATTCTAAAAAATGGCACATTTTATTCCATGTCGGAAAACCAGTGATGCAACACACATTACAAATCTGTTATTCAAAGAAGTTGTTTGACTTCATGATTTACCCAAGAGTATTGTTTCATACAAGGACATCAAATTTGTTGGTAATTTCTGGAGGACACTATGGAAGAAGTTGGAGACTGAATTATCTTTTAGCTCAACATATCACCCTCAGACAGATGGATAGACTGAGGTAGTAAATCGAAGTTTGGGAGACTTATTGAGGAGTTTAGTAGCTGAACATCATATTCATTGGGATCAGATTCTTCCGCAAGAGGAATTCGCATATAATGACTCACCTAACAGGAGCACAGGACAAAGACCATTCCAGATAATGTATGGAATGCAGTCGAAAGGAGTATATGAGTTGAGAGACTTGGAACATAATGAGTTCAGAAGTGCGGCAACAAAATATTTTACAACAGAGATGCAGGAGATCCACAGTAAGATTAAAGAGCGGTTGCAAAGTTCTAACCAGGAATATAAGTGCAGAGCAGATCAACACCAGAGAGAACTTCAGTTCAAAGTGGGATATTTAGTCTTAGCACACCTAAGAAAAGAAAGGTTCCCAAGGGGAACGTATAATAAACTGAAGATGAAAAAGATAGGGACATGTAAGATTTTACGAAAATTTAAGACAAATTCTTATGAGATAAGATTGCCAGATGGTGTGGGAATATCACCCATATTCAATGTAGCAGATCTGTACCCTTATAGAGAATATGAAGTAGGAGGAGAAGAGAATAAAAAAGAAGTTTAGTGGGTCAAATAGATGCCTATAGCTGAAAAGTCGCAGATGGAAAAGATCATTGATCAGAGAGTTAGCAAGAAGACTTGGAGGAAGACATATTTTGATTATTTGGTAAAATGGAAAGGACATCCGATTGAGGATGCCAGTTGGGAAAGTGAAGCAAATATCCATAAACATGGACTGATGGTGTAGGAGCTCATGAACATGAGTTCATGAATTTTTCAGCCAGAGGAGTATGATGCAGGAGCATCGCAAGAACGTGCAAGTGGGAGATAGTTGGATATGAACCAACATGCATTTTGAAGATGTTTTGAATTTGAAAGGATGAAACATTAATGTAATATATGTAAAAGATATTTTTTCTTTTATGGTTTGGAGATTGTAACACAGATCTTGAGAGTTCACTCTCATCTGTTGGTTGGAGGCATTTATTGTAATAAATGTAAATTTGTTGTAGACTTTAATTCGATTATATAGCTTGAGGTTGTAGGAGGTAAAACTTGAGAAATCTCCCTCATATGTATTGTATTATTCTCATTGTAATAGTAAGAAACATAGGAGAGAAAGAGAGCATAGGAGAATAGAGAAAATAAGAGATTGTAGAAATTGTATAAGAATATAGTTGTTGCTATTGAATCCATGTACAAAAGCACTTGAATTAATATACGAATTCTTTGATCCAATTTTATGGTGTATCATGGTCACTGTTTGCATCTATTGAATGGTATGTTTCCATTCTACTTATATGCTATGTTCGCATTTGTTTCAATTATGTGTGTGTATTTGTGATATCATGTTGAATGTATGAAGTCCGTGAGAGGGAGGGTGTAAGTTTCAATTATTTCTCTTCCTGAGAATTCCTTCAAGGAGTTCAGTGAAAGTCTACAAGGAGTGCGCTGACAAGATTCTGAGTTTTATCTCAGAAAATGTTAGGAGGGATACCATTGTTCTTATACTAGCAGAAGTGTGAGTATATCAAAGAGCTATGAAAGGTGTGTGTAGGCCAGGTCGAGCCTTAGACTTTCCAACCTAAGTGAATGATTGAAGGAATTTTGTCACAAGGTGTGCATAGAGTTAGGAGGCATCAGATAATCAATGATTATCATGGAGGTCGCAAGGAGTGCACGCTAGAATTCCTTAGAAATATTTAAGTTTGCAACGAAGTATAAGCTTAGGAGGGATAGAGACTTCAAAGATTTCGAAGGAAGAAAGAGCTCTTTATTCACCTAGCAGAAGTTAAGTTCAAGAGGAAAAGACACCGAGTTCTTTGGCTGGAAGTCATTGAAATTTTGAATGGACGGTTGAAATTTTCGGAGGGAGAATCACCAAAATTCCATGGGTCGTTGGATCTAGTAGATATTTATAGAAGTTAAGGCCAAGTTTCTTCAGCACTCGAAATATTAGGAGAGGTAGAAGTCATTAGATCCTATTGGGAAAGATCCATCAATCAGATACTTTAGATTTCAGATTTTTAAAATTCGAAAGTGTTGAAGAGTTTACAAGTTGAGGATTCGCGATTTGTGAAATCTCAATGGAATCTGGACCATTAGATCATCCAAGGTTTGGGATCGTTGATCGATAGAAAAGGAATATCATGACTTCGGCTATCGGGCAAAGGGAGAAAATTGCATCGCAATCCCTGATACGCGAAATCCTGATGCATGAAAGTTGGGGCCTAGGATAGACCCGAGGGTCACATGGTGGAAACATAAGGGATGAGCTAAAAAACTGTTATCCCTTTTTAGGGTTTTGGGGATCAAAGGAGTCAGAAGGACTTGTAATAATAAATTGCAAAGTCAAAAAATTCGAAACACCTTTTCAGGTTGAGTTTGTGGTCACGCCAGTGGTCACATGGAAGAGCAGGTTCACACCTAGTGCTTGTTTGCGTGGGTGTAACTTCTAAAAGGACCTGTGATTATACGTGTTGGAGATTTTAGCTGGGAATCAAGGAGCCATTTCTGCTCAGAACCTACTGAGGTAGGGGCGTTGTGCCAGTAATTTACGCCCTGTGTGTACAATAGCGTCATTTACCCCTGTGGGGATCCATAATTACGTTGTGTGTAGAATGCGTCAACACTGTATAAATCATCCCTTATGCTCTGTGTATACCAAAAATGTTATTTACCATCGGAGGGGATTCATGATTATGCTCTGTGTAACATATATTAACACCCAGTAGATCATAATTCATGTTTTGTGTATGCAAAAGCATTTCTTACCCGCTGTGGGGATTCATTATTTCGTTTTGTGTAATATATATCTACACCGTGTAACTCATAATTCATTCTCTATCTAAGAAAAAGTGTTACTTACCCTTTGTTGGGATTTTTGATTACGCTGTGTAATATATATATCATCCTTCTCTTAATCATAATTCATTTTCTATGTATGCAGACATGTTATTTACCCTCTGTGGGGATTCGTGATTACACTATGTAATATATATATCAACATTATGTAAATCATAATTCATTCTCTGTGCATGAAAATGCATTACTTACCATCTATGGGTGATTCGTACTTGTGCCCTATGTAATTATAAATAGCAGTCTTAGTCCTTTATAGGAATTTTAGATTTACTCTCTATGTAATTATACTAACACTATGTAAATCATAACTTATTCTCTGTGCATAAAAAAGCATTATTTACCCTCTTTGGGGAAGCATAATCGTGCTTTGTGTATTACTTTAACATTGTATAATCATAACTTATGGTTTGTTTATACAAAAGCATTATTTACCCTCTATGGGGATTCGTAATTGTTCTTTGTGTGTTTATTTTAACACTGTATAAGTCATAACATATGATCTATGTATACAAAAGCATTATTTACCCTCCGTGGGGATTCATAATTGTGCTATGTGTGTTTATTTTAACACTATATAAATCATAACTCATGCTCTGTTTATAAGTCAATATTATGCACAGTTACATTAAATTAATGATGGGGCCCTATTTTTTTTTGCGAGGGTACTCATCAATTGACTTTGGGTCCAATCCTCCCCCTTTGGATCGTGGACAGATTGTCGCAAAAGAACAAGTGGTGATCTGGTTCTTCGCCACATTCAAGCTAAGTATTTTTTTGACTTATTCTTTATACTTGATTTCCATAGAATGAAAATACTAGCATAGATTACTAAACCCCTCATTTTTCTCCGTTTGTAGGTTTATGCAATCGAGGGAAGTGGATCAAGGACACCTATTGCTCGAAAGGTATTCGAGGTCCGATCTAGGCATACCTTACTTCGATTACAACATGATTCTCTATGTACTTCTTAGAATTTTGTTTACATTACAAGTTACCATGGAGTCTTTGGTCTATGATACTGTAATATTTTTAACAGTGCTCAATTGAATACAAGGGTTGATTTCGTAAGATACTTTGAGTTCACCACTATGATTCTATAGTAATGAAATTTATATTCGAACTATTATTTTTTATATATGTTCTCTGTGGTTTTATACCGATCTGAATAGAAATTCAACATAAATAAATCAATGGTCAATAGGAACATAAAAGGAATTATATTTTGCCTTTATGCATGAACACATATGTATGTATATACAATCATTCATACCTATATAATTATTCTTAATGACCATTAGGAACATGCAACAGTTCTATCATTTCTTTATGTAAGAATACATATGTGTGTATATACTGTCATTTATATATATGTATAAACCTATTTCCTGAACAGTAGCAACATACCACCATTATTTCATTTCCTTATGTATGATTACATATATGTGTATATACATTTATTTATATATATGTATAACCCTATTTCATGATTAATAGAACATACAATAGTTTTTCTATTTCTGCAAAGTGAGCACACACACACACACACACACACACACACACACACAC
>JASDQU010364046.1:0-11692 GCA_032191745.1 Picea mariana
AAAAATTGCCTTGTAAAAGTATATTGTAATTTCATTTTAAATTTGGACCGTTCATTATAAGGTTGCATATTTAATAGTAGAGATTATGTTAGGGTTTTTTGGCCTAGAAGGAAACCCTCTTTTATGAGGGAAATGTATTGCAGCTATGGATGATGGTGAATATTGTATTCTAAGAGAGGAGACTGTGAGAGAAAGAAGAGGAAGTTACAATGGGTTTTTCTGTAGGTTGTATCCCTTCATTTGTTGGATAATAATAAATGAAGGACTTGGAAATTTCTCTGGTGGATGTAGCCCACACTGGGTGAACCACGTAAATCTGTGTCTCTCTTGTATTGTGTGTCTTCTATGTTTTGTTTCTGCATCTGTTTTATTTTATTGCTCCACGGTCCTGTTTTTCTAACAATAAGTTGCACTTAACTATAGGGAACATAATTACAATTGTGTGCTTGTCACAGGTTCAACTATATCATTAGCTCAAGGAAATATTTAATAAAAAAGTGACCAAAAGAACAAACCCACACAAACATGGTGACAACAAAAATTGCAAGGTATACTTATATGGAACTTAGTATCTAAATCTAGTTAGAAAGAACATGATCCAAGTTAATGGCTTTAGTCAGTTAATGCCCTAGATGAAAAATACAGAGCAATTTTGGAGACAACCAAACACAGTTACAATGGTATGTTGTTCTAGACATTGTAATAAATCAAAAGATATATTAATCGCCCCAGAACTTCGAAGAATGGGATTGTCCTTGTAATAGTTATGTCAGTCCTAAATTGAGTGCGAAGTTAGTAGATTTAGTAGCTTTAGGGAGTTATAGATATTAGGTCTATATGTCTTGTGTTAGGAAACTAAGAGTCTAGGTTTGCTAGGCTTAGGATGTAGGTTAGGTTTAGGGTAAGACAAGGTATGTAGCGGTAGCCTAGGTTAGGTTAGGAGGTTCGAAACTCCCAGGAGGAGCAAGAAGCATATGAAGAGGATGATGAACCTCTGGGTCACTGCTTTCAGTGTGTACTATATTTATTTAGTGTAGCAATAGTGTTGGATAGAGAGACATAACTTGGGGATTTTTCCCACCGCCATGCATCATTAACACTCATGGAGTCAACATATCTTTGTCTTCTTAAATTCAAATTTCCTAAAAAAAATCATTGATCTCCACATTCATTAAGAAATATCATTATATTCATAAATCAACCAAAAATCACCTTAAACCAGTCCTTAACAAGATCCATACCTTTGAGTGATGGGGTGCCTCTAATGTTGCTCCTCTCCATCCTACGATTCATCACATGACTTAATTATATTTCAGAATAGTAATTAAATATGTAACAACCTCTACAAGTTAATGACTAAAGATGAATACCTCATTGAGCTTCTCTTCGTTTCGAAAATAAATTATTCTCTACTGAATAGGACCAACCATGTGAAGGTGGAATCCCTTCTAGTCCCTCCGCCCCTCTCACATCACTCTCATTTCCCCATACCCAATCTATCTATATTTTACAACTATAATTAGAAATGGAAGTAACATTAAATGTAAGCAAAAAGCATCCATTGCCATGTGCTAAAACAAAAACCATGAAAGCAAATAACATTCATGACACGTAGGAAAACAAAATACATAACATTGGATGAGAAATATATTGGATTTATATTAATAATAAAATGTCTAATAATTTGTTTTTCATATTCTTCTTCTTCTTGGTCTCCATGAGAGCACAAATTAATTCATCATCATAATTTAACTGATCCCCCACAATTATTGGGCCTTCTTGAAGTGTTTCATAATCAGTACTCAACACCTCACGCCATGATGAACTTCTAATATTTCGGTGCATAGGTTGAGGATGATCATGGGCATCCACTGTTGCAACAACAACAAAAAATTCAAGTGATATTGTTATTCATTGTTCCTAGGGAAATTTAATTAAAACATATTTAATTACAATGTTTTATACCTGGCTTAGCTGGTGCAGTAGAAACAGTAGTTGGTGGCCGCATTGTTGTTTCTGCGCTTGTTGATCACCGCTCTCGATCAACATCTACACGCTCTGCCATATAAAACAATATAATTATTTAGTAAAGAATATACCCTAAATATTAATATTCATTGAAAAATGGAAAAACATTAAAAGTGTGTGCATACCACTATGTAATTGTCCTTTGGCAACAACGCTTGAATCAATATGGGGGTCATGATGTGGTTCATCAGTTACATCAGGAGCATTGGTAACATTGTTACTCTACTGTGAATGTGGAAAAAACAGACATTATTTTTCATTTTAAATGAATAAAAAATATATTTTACCTTACAAGTAATTAATGAGTAAAAACTAATTGACAAGTTTTTAATTTAATTTTATTTAACATGTCCTCTAGAGAGGCACGTGGCGATTTCCCAAAGATTCTTCGTTATGCCACCACACCATCAAAAACTTATGTGAACTTGACCTTTAGATCTTATTCTGTGGCTTCGTCATTGAAAAAATCCCCCTACATTGAGCAATATCAAAATAATTAGTCACTAACTGCAATGAATTACATATATTGTGACGATGATAAAAAAAAAAGTAAAATTTTTAGGCACTTACAACCCGTGCCTTCAATCTCCCGTAATCACCTTGGCCCAGTTTATGTTGGCCGTGTTTGTCTTGTCTTGCCTTTGTTGCCTTGAAAGTGTCTTGGAGTCTACACAATATTTTGAAATATGTTAGATATTGATTGTTTTCCTCGTAAAGTAAACAAAATACCATCATAGTAAATTGAAAACACCTCTTACCTTCTAGGATCAGGTGGTTTCTTCCCTTGTCCTTTCATCACTAATTCTTTTGCATCGAGAATAATTTCTTTCCACTCCCTCTCTAGGATAACCAAAGGGTGTTCGCACTTTGGGTCTTGTACTAATTTATTCCTATACACCTCTCTAACATGTTTCAAATGCTTGGAAGTCCTTTTTAGGACTTTCGTATTATTGAACGAGTCACCAAACTCGCCAACCAGTCTGGATATACGAAGGATTTCAGTTTGGAATTTTGTCGATTCCATCGTAGTCGAATGGTCGGCCTAAAAATTTCTAATGGATAGTCATGAAAACTATTGTAGAACACATTGTTTCCTGTAAAATATCATCATCATTGGTAATTTAAATTTCACTGATATGTGATTGTTTAAATATTTATATAATAGGAATATCAATAAAAAATATATATTAAATACCTGGTAGCTGTACTATTTTTAGAGGAACCATGTCCATTTCGACCAAAAATGATACCGTTGTTGTTCCTAGGCTTTGGATACATGTATCACTAGGGTAAAAATAAATGAAAGAGTGATTAGTTCCATGATCATGTACACCACTTGCACGATCTGGCATGTGATGTGGGGGTGTGGCATCACCCCTAGAAGGTATATAATCGGTCTCAGGTGGCACACTTGTGGTGGAAAATCTCCTTGTGTCTACATGGACATGTGGGCTCATTGTTGTAGTCCTGCTACTGCTACCAGGACCTTCCCCTTCCCCTCTCATCAATCTCACAAAATTCTACAATGAGAAATATGTGTTAATTGCATATATCAAATTACAAAATTTAAAACCAAAAATTGATATTGTTAGATAACATGACTTACCCCATAATTTTCTATCTTAAGGAATAATTCAGCTATCCTTAGGAAATCCTCATCTGTTTCCATCCCAACAACGACCAAATCCCGGAATTCCCCATTGGCCTTTCTTAGGGACAATTATATTGTCTACAAGGGATCTCTAGAATCAAATATCTCTTCATCACTTATATATTCATCGTTTTCGGTCGATGTGGTGCTAGTAATGGGTCCTTTTCCCTGATTAATGTCTTTTCCACACTCAGGGACTTTTCCCTAATCACCACTCTGACAGAATTTCAAGAAGAATGCTAGTACATGCAAGAAATATTGAAAAAACAATATATGAAATAATGAAATATTGGCAAATATTATCAAATGAAACATTCACACATACAAATTAACAAATATTTGGAAATGAAACATTGAGAAAAAATTAGCAAATGGAACATTCAAAAATAAAATAAAATTTCGTCAAAAATGAAACATTCACAAATTAAGTAATTCCTTTTTAAGTTTGGGTATAATGGGTTTTGTACCATAGCAAAAGAAGATGTTCCTGGGTTGACTCGATTCAGATTGTAATCAATCAACAACTCTTTGCCTGTCATTATTGTTTTCACTGCAAATACAAATATCCTATTACCTTCACGCTCCTCAAAAATGAAATTGGGTTCCTTTCTTGTCGTCCTAGGCCTTGTACTATTTATAAGACCTACAATATTCCCCGATGCCTTTGGCATTCCATCAATATACATAGTTGATCCTTTATTTTTATTACTATCTTTCAACTGTATATAATTTGGGGCGAGTGCATATCTTCGCATACTAGGCCTATATTGGACTAGCCTCAACCATACTCCATAAGTGTAACATGGTCCAACATACTCAAACAATTCAACCAATCTGCCATATTTTACCTTTATGTCATCCATGGAGAATAAACCAAGACCATGGATGGATGGCAGAGCAATGTGATACATCCTCTCATTAACACAGAAGTCTGTGTCCAACTCTGGAAGTTCTTTAGGTACCCACTATTTCAATAGGTGTTTGTACCTCAAGGGAACCTCGATTTCACCTAAGCTCTCATCATCATAAGAGCATGATCCTCCTTCAAAAAGAAATAATTTCATGTGCCTACCAAACTTTCTTCTGACCTTTTCACCTCTAGTTGATTTTTCCTTGTTACATGTGTTGGATATATTTTTCCTTGTCCCTCTCGAAATTTCATCACTCAAGCTGGATGATAGGTATGATAGATACATATTTGGTTGTACCTACACTCCATCAAGGGAGAAGGAAACGTTAGGCCAACGATATTCATATTATAGTATAGCTAAATATAAACATTGAAAATATAACTTAACATGTAAGACTTTTGCATCTAGGGTTGGAGCCCAACCTCTGAGAAAACACAAAGTATTTCTTCACTCAGTATTTTGGGTAGGTGTTGGGCCGAGAGAACAAAATATATTAAATTTTGCTGAAAAGAATCATGTTGGGTGGGAATTGAGCCAAAATAATAAAAATGAATGCTTCCAAGATTTGTTGAGGTGGAAAGAAGATCTAAAAATAACCCAACACTATACATAAAATGAATCTCAGTGGGAGGGTAGTCTCTAATGAAATAGATCAATGTTGATGTTGAAGATGATTTTTTTTGGGTGGGTGTTGAGATAAAGAGAACCAAAACTAATATCAAGAGTAGCTAAGGCAGAGGAGTAGACCTCAAGTAACCCAAGCTATATGAATTGAGTTTGTTCATAAGTATAAAGTTTCATTATCCAATATTATGTGTGCTAGAAAAGTGTAGGTAAATATTTGTATGATTCATTGTTGTGGAAAATACTCATGGAGAGAATGACATCATGTCTCAAATTGCATATGTGTAATTTTATCTTGTTTGATCTCTAACAACTACATCAGAAGATAAATCTATAAAACATATATACATATATATGAGTTATGCAGTTGTTGAGTTAGATTGCTAGAATAGGTTGTTGGATGAGGAAGAACAAAACCAAACCAATGCCTAGAGATAGGTGTCCAAAGTAGATAAATTTGTGTGCATAGGACATGCATCAGTTGCAATGTGCCCAACATAGTACTAGTTGCAATTGTATTCTTTCCAATGATCGAGAAGTACACAACTGATATAAAAAAGTGGTAATTATATCTTGTCAAATTCCAAAGTGGTAATTTCATATAACATGGGGATTATAAACTTATAATCTAGGAAGGATTTATTTTGTACAAAATCTGGTTGTTGTTGTCTTACCATAGATATATGTGAGTTGAGAGAGAAATGTCATGGATAAGAGCCATGAGAATGGAGCTCATGAAAACTGGTGTGTAAAAGTGAAACCATCAACTACAGTGACAGTGTAGGAAAAGTTTGTTGATCCACCTACATGAGTTGACTTGAATAAATCCATGTGAAAATTATACATAATGAACCTCCTTTATTGTTGGGTTATCAATAAATGTGAAACTAAATCATCGTATCAACATGACACTATATCAGTTCATGGAGTGTAATTGTTTTAGGGAATAGGTGTCAACAACATGGCTCCACTCTCATTTTCCCTTTGTATTAAGCCCTCCAATACCCTACCCCTTCGAGTACTCCTTGTACCACCATATATTCCACTAGCTCTTAGTCTCTCTAAGGAATTTATCTATTAGCGTTTTACAAAGGGAATCCAGCTTAAGAAACAATTAGAGTGACTAATATATGGGGGTTTAGGTCTAAAAATGTATATGGCATCCCTACCTCGCGGCATAGCCATGTGTGCTTCATGAGTTTCTATGTATTCACTAAGAGGGTTACACATAGAGCCTGGTGCAACATCATATAAATCTCGTGTAACGAGATCTTGATAAACTATTATAACAATCTCCAATGAAAATTTTCAACCAACAAAAAATGTATGTAGGTCTTGAGAAACTATTATAACACTCTCCAATGAAACTTTTCAACCAACAGATGATGTATGTAAGTATTCATGTGACGAAATTCAACATCAAACCCTTGGGAGAGATAAGACATTTCTGAAAATAAATACGATGAATAAATTTTGGAGACCTAAAACTTGTAAACTTATGTTCTCCTTCATTTGATTCCCCAAAAGTGGTGAGCATGAATTATTCATATACTTTTTCAGTCCATATGTAGGCCAAAAACACTTGTATCCTTCAATCACTACAAGTGTTTGTTCTGGCGTAGGATTTGATTGGTGGGATTCAAATTTTCTAGGTAATATCAAGTATCCTTCCATTCCTAATAGGTGGGACGGAAAATTTACCCAATCCTAACTCGTCGGATGGAAAATTTACCCTTAAATGTTGTTTTCATTTCTCCAAGAAGGTGAGAGGGAAAGTAGAAATGTATGAAGACAATAAGTAATTCATTGTTTTAAGGGAGAGATGCTCTGCATGAAATTTCTAGCCACTGTCAATTGTCATTTGTCTTCAAATCGCTATGGAAGCAATTTCTATGTTTGGGATGTAAATGAGAAATATCTATGCTTGGGAGGTAAATGAGCATGGGAATATACCAATAGGAATCATACTCAGTGATTAGCTTTGAAAGGGGCAGGAAAAGTTTGGAATAACATACTCAACAATTCACTTTGGAAGAAAAGGAATTCAAACACAAATATAGAAAACAAATAAAGAGTCAACCCAACACTAAATCACTATCCTGAAAGGTGTGAGATCAATAATTGAATATCGAGGAAAATTTGGCTTGGTACCACTGTGATTTTGCTGAGGCTAGCAAAAAAACAATGTAAAACTAAAATCTTGGACATATACTTGTATTCATATCATCGACGGGAGACATAAATCATTGAGTAAGAAGGTATGATTCCATCCCATGTGAGTGATTATGCTTCATTAGAAATCATTTAGTTTGAAGGGATTTATCCAAAAACACTCTTAGTCGCTCTAATTCCACTGGCTCTTAGTCCCTCTAATTCCATTTGGGGGTTTAGGGTTTAGAGACTATTTTTGCAGCACCATTTTTGGGACATTGTGGGTTTCCTTCATACCTTCAAAAACCATGGAGTCAAAAACATATAGGTCTACGTATCCAGAAACATTTCTTAGAAAGGAGGGTTGCATACCATGGTTTTTTCGATGGAATTTTGTGGAATCTTTGTGCACCTCTCCCTCCTTCTTTGTGCTCCTCTCCCTCCTCTCTGCGCCTCTCCTTCCTTCTCCCGTGCTCCTCTCCCTCCTTCTCCCCTACTACCCTCCACTCTACATGCATGCGTGCCTCCTTCTCCCCTGCTACCCTCCACTCTATGTGCGTGCGTGCAACTATTTGCGCCAGTTCAAAAATATGAGCGGGATAGTCATGTAGTGATAGTGTAGTTTGATTTTGGTTTGGGTTTTTTTTTATGTTGTTTTTTTTTCTAATATATATATAATAATCCTAAATGTAAGCATGTATAGGCTCATCAATAATTTCCCATCCATACACAATTTTGACTATGTTCACTTAGATGCCATTGCCACAATATTTGTTGAGAAATTACATGTATTTACAAAGTATTTAATTGATTTGCTCTTTGGTCATACCTCTGAAGACAATGTCACTTCTAGTTCAAATAGTTATTTATCCTTTGTATACACACACACATGCTATCACATGCTATCACATAGGTTTATCAATAAATGTGCAACCAAATCATCGTATCAACATGACACTATATTAGTTTGTGGAGCGTAATTTTTCTAGGGAATAGGTGTCAACAACATGGATTCGCTCTCATTTTCCCTTTGTATTAACCCCTCCAACCCCCTACCCCTTTGGGCACTCCTTGTACCACCATATACTCCACTAGCTCTTAGTCGCTCTAAGGGATTTATCCACTAGTATTTTTGGAAGGGAATCCATCTTAAGAAAGAATTAGAGTAACTAATATATGGGGGTTTAGGTCCAACAATGTAGATGACATCCATACCTCATGGCATAGCCATGTGTGCTTCATGATTTTCTATGTATTCACTAAGAGGGTTACCCATAGATCATGGTGCATAAATCTCGGTAATGAGATCTCGATAAACTATTATAACAGTCTCCAATGAAACTTTTCAACCAATAGATAATGTATGTAGGTCTTCAGAAACTATTATAACACTCTCCAATGAAACTTTTCAAACAACATATGATGTATGTAAGTCTTCATGTGATTAAATTGAGCATCAAACCCTTGAGAGAGACAATACATTTCCAAAAATAAATACAATGGATAAATGTTGGAGACCTAAAACTTGTAGACTTGAGTTTTCCTTCATTTGATTCCCCAAAAGTGGTGAGCATGGATTCTTCATATACTATTACACTTCATATGTAGGCCAATTTCCCTTAACTATTGTTTTCATTTCTCCAAGAAGGTGAGAGGGAAAGTAGAAATCCATGAAGACAATAAGTAATTCATTTTTTTAAGGGAGAGATCCTCTGCATGAAATTTATAGCCACTGTCGACCGTCAATTGTCTTCAAATCTCTATGGAAGAAATCACTATGCTTGGGAGGTAAATGAGCAATCTCTATGCTTGGGAGGTAAATGGGCATGGGAATATACCAATAAGAATCATACTCACCGATTCGCTTTGGAAGGGGAAGGAAAAAATTGGAATAACATACTCAGTGATTCGCTTTGAAAGAAAAGGAACTCAAACAAAAATATAGAAAACAAATATAGAGTCAAAACGACACTAAATCACTATCCTAGGAGGTGTGAGATCAACAGCTGAATATTGAGGCAAATTTTCCTTGGTACCACTGCAATTTTTCGCTATAACTCCATTTGGGGGTTTAGGGTTTACAGACTATTTTTGCAGCACCATTTTTGGGACATTGTGGGTTTCCTTCATGCCTTCAAAAATCATGGGGCCAACAACATACAGGTCTGCGTATCCAGAAACATTGCTTAGAAAGGAGGGTTGCATACCATGGTTTTTTCTAGGGAATTCTGAGGAATCTTCATGCATGTGTCCCTCCTTCTCCCCTACTACCCTCCACTCTGTGTGCGTGTATGAAGCTCTTGGTGTCAATTCAAAAATATGAGCGCGATAGTCATGTAGTGATAGTGTAGTTTGATTTTGGTTTGTTTTTTTTTTATGTTGTTGTTTTTATTATTATTATTTATATATAATATAATTTATAAATTATATATATATATATAATACTAATATATTATATATAATATATAATAATCCTAAATGTAAGCATGTATAGGCTCATCAATAATTGCTCATCCATACACAATTTTGACTATGTTCACTTAGATCCCATTGCCACAATATTTGTTGAGGAATGACATGTATTTACAAAGTGTTTAATTGATTCGCTCTCTAGTCATACCTTTGAAGACAATGTCACTTCTAGTTCAAATAGTTATTTATCCTTTGTATATACACACACATTCTATTTTGTTGTTGTAGTAAATAATAATAGTCAACCACCTCTTAGTGTATTGAATCTACAACAAGATCAACCTTTGTGATGGATACACCTATTGTTGTTATGGAAAGTATGAATCTTGGTGCCAATGCCCTCCCACTCACCCATGTTCATTACTATAGCGGGATGACTTGTGGAGGTCAACATTTGTATTTTGTGTATTATTTTTAGATTCCTGCTAGTGGAGCACATGTCCAATGAGTTTCATCATAGTTACTTTTTGTGTACCCTTCATGGAGAAGGTTTACAATAATGAAATATGGTTGTGCCTCTGTTAAAGGTAAATCTACCTACTCTAATGCAGGTCCATGATGAGTATGTTGAGCTCACCAATAGAAAGAAGGATAGATCACCATCTACCTTTCCCTAGGGATCATATGCATAACAAAAAATCAAAGAAAAAAACATAAGATAAATACCTTTACATTAATAGTTGTCCTTCACCTTGTGACAAAATTGGTTAATTCCAAATCTAGAGTCAAGATCAAACTTGCACACACATCAAACAAATAAAATATTTCTCATTCCACTTTAAATTTCTAGATAAACAATGTAAATTGAAATACATATGAAACTCTAAATAAATCTTTAGGTTAATCAAGCTCATACCAATTATAACATTTATGCATGGAAATACATTTTCAAGTACACAAGAACTGGGGCATAAGGGGGAAAGGGGGGAAGAATATAGATCTATATTATAATATTGACAAGGTGATAACAAGTGTACAAATTACATTCTATAAATTGTGAACATACGATATGATGTCAAGAACTTAGGAGACTTAATCGATCAACTGTCATTCATGTATACCCACTGTCACATATGATGGAACCTACCACTGATGACGCCCCAAGTTACTGCAAATGTCTCTAAATCCACTTCCCAAAATAATGAGTCAAATTTTATAGGAAGATATTCTCTAAAAGTAAGGCATTGAGGTATCTATCATCAATTGGTGTGAAATAAGATTAGGAACATGAATTGAGGTCTTTGAAAATAAATTTGAGAGAACAAACCACTAAGTACAACTTGTCACTGGGAAGGTTGATATGGATAGTAAAGATATATGAGAAATTCCCAACGCAAGCTAAAAACTTCCCTTTAACATGTGCATGACCTAATGATGACCTAGGAAACAATCGACACCAAAAGGGACCAATTATATACCCCAATAATTAAAGAGACATTGACGGGTGTTCCATAAAGACCAGAAGAATAACCAATCATAGAAGTGAAAACTCAAAATCATGGTGTTATCTCCTAAAACAAACTTGTTATTTTATTTGATTTTTAGGTGATAGAATAGTCATGAATAAGTGTCATTTTTAATTTTTTGTGGTTTATGGTGTTCAAGGATAAATTTGTGAGTGCGGACACAGACCAATCTCCCCAGATCCACCTGGATCTGGAACAAACTGTGACAGAATATTACTCTTTCCCTAGTTCTAAAGTATTGAATGGACAAGAGAAGAAGGATGATGTACTTACTTTATGAAAGCTATCCTTATCTCTGTTGATCCTCGCTCTGCTACGATGCTCTTGCGTCGTCCAATCACAACAACACAAACCAATCACAACAAAGACATTAATATATTCAAAACTCT
>JASDQU010364049.1:1259-11651 GCA_032191745.1 Picea mariana
TTTCATACCATGGGATTCGTATAGAGAAGACAATTCCAGGAACACCACAAGAAAATGGTGTGTCAGAAAGGCTGAACAGGACAATCATGGAGCGTGCAAGGAGTATGATATTGCATGTTAGTTTTCCCTTACAGTTATGGGCAGATGTTGTAGATATTGGTGTTTACTTAATAAATAGAGGACCTTCACGCTCTTTGGATGTTATAATTCTAAATGAGGCATGGACGGGTAAAAAGGTAAACTATTCCTTTTTGAAGACTTTCATTTGTGAATCATTTGTCCATATTGATAAATAAAAGAGAACAAAGCTTGAGGAAAAATCCAAGAAATGTACCTTTATTGGATACGGTGTTAATGATTTTGGTTATCGCTTATGGGATTATGAAAATAAAAAAAATCATTAGGAGTATAGATGTCATATTCAATGAGAAGGTCATGTACAAATATCAGTTGTAGGGAAAGAAACAGGAAAAAGAAAAACCAAAAAACACGGTGCTTGATGAGATCGCTGAAAAAGAAATTCCAAAGGTACAAGAAAATCAAAATGTACAACAACAGGATCAACAGGTACCTCAAATTCCTGCAAGTGTTGTTAGAAGATATACCAGGTTAAGAAGACCCACTGAACGATACTCTCCTTCATTGTATTATTTATTTTGATTGATTCTGGTGAACCAGAATGTTATGAAGAGGAAATGCAGGTAGACACCAAAAAGAAATGGGAGAAAGTCATGAAAGAGGAAATGGATTCCTTGGTAAATAACCAGACTTGGGAATTGGTTCAGTTTCCTGCAGGAAAAAGAGCATTGTAGAATAAATGGGTTTACAAGTTGAAGGAAGAAGATGGAGGAAAAAATAAGTACAAGGCTAGACTTGTTGTAAAGGGGTTTGCACAAAAGAAAGGTATAGATTTTGATGAAATATTTTCTCTTGTTTTTAAAATGACTTCAATTAGTACTATTTTAAGTCTTGTGGTAGTAGAAGATTTTCATCTTGAATAGTTAGATGTAAAAAAAACTTTTCTCCATGGGGATTTGGAGGAAGAGATTATATGCAACAGGGACAGGGATATGAGGTCAAAGGGAAGGAAAATTTGGTATGCAGGTTAAAGAAGATCTTGTATGAACTAAATCAAGATCCAAGGAATTGGTATTTGAAGTTTGATAGGTTTATGACAGAACAAGGTTATAGTAGATCTCATTCTGATCACTATGTTTATTTTAAAAGGATAGAAAATGGAAGCTATATTATCTTGCTATTGTATGTAGATGACATGCGTGTTGCAGGGTATAATATGAAGGATATAAATGTGCTCAAGAAGAAATTAGTTAATTCAATTGAAATGAAGGATTTGGGTGTTGGAAAAAAAATCCTTGGTATGAGAATAACAAGAGACAGGAAAAATCACAAATTGACATTGTCTCAGGGTGAGTTCATAGAGAAGGTGTTGGAGAGGTTTAGAATGAAGAATGCAAAACCAGTTAGTACTCCTTTGTCCAACCATTTAAAATTAATTAAGAAAATGTGTTCCAAGACATAGGAGGAGATAGAATACATGTCCAAGGTCCCTTATTCATCAACAGTTGGAAGCTTGATGTATGTGATGGTTTGCACAAGACCAAATATTGCACATGGAGTGGGAGTTGTGAGAAGGTATATGAACAATCCAGGTAAAGAACATTGGGAGGCAGTAAAGTGGGTTCTAAGGTATTTGAGAGGTACTGCTACTCTTGCATTATATTTTGAAGGTTCAAACATTGTTCTACAGGGATATGTTGATTTAGATATGGAAGGTGATAAAGATAGCAGGAGGAGCACCACATGGTATGTTTTTACTATAGGTGGAATAGAAATAAGTTGGATTTCAAAATTTCAAAAGGTTGTTTCACTTTCAACAATAGAGGCAGAATATGTTGTTGCTACATAGGCTAGTAAAGAAATGATTTGGTTGTAGAGGTTTATGGAGGAATTGGGAAAGAAGCAGGCGAATAGTAGGTTGTACTATGATAGTGAGAGTTCCATTCATCTTGCAAAGAAATCAGCCTTCCATTCGAAGACTAAGCATATATAGACCAGGTACCATTTCATATGATCTTTCTTAGAAGATGGACATTTGAAGTTGGAAAAGATACACACTAGCCAGAATCATGCAAACATGTTAACTAAGGGAGTAACCAAGGAGAAACTGAGTTCCTGCTCAATTTCAGTTGGTGTTCAAGCATGAAGGTGAAGATGAGAAATTTTCCACGTCCAAGAAGGATCATAGTCCAGCAGATACAATAGTGGTGGAGTTGTTGAGATCAGTCTCCAAGTGGGAGATTGTTGGTTGTGGAGCCTAATTATCTTCCTAATTCAAAGGCCTTTGTTTTCATTCATGTTTATACTCCATGAAGACTTTACACCCCAGAAGAATGTACACTCCTCCACTTGGGGGAGTGCTGAGGGGGTTACCCCCTCTGCGGGGTCCGGGGGAAAGCGAGCCCCCGAAGGAAAAATTTCCTTGTAAATGTATATTGTAATTTCATAGTAAATCTAGACCGTTCATTATAAGGTCACAAATATGACAGTAGAAGTTATGTTAGGGTTTTTTTCCCTATAAGGAAACCCTCCTTTATGAGGGAAATGTATTGCAGTTATGTATGATTGTGAATATTGTATTCTGAGTGAGGATACTATGAGAGAAAGAAGAGGAAGTTACAGCAGGTGTGTTGTAGGTTGTATCCCTTCATTTGTTGGATAATAATAAAGGAAGAACCTGGCAATTTCTCTAGTGGACGTAGCCCACACTAGGTGAACCACATATATATGTGTCTCTATTTTATTGTGTATCTTTTGTGTTTTATTTCTGCATTTGTTTTATTTTATTGCTCCGCGATCCCGTTTTTCTAACAAATATTTTCTTGCCACACTCTCATAGTGAATTTTTTCTTTCTTTCTTTCTTTCTTGTTTCCTTTCTTAGCATGAGGAATTTTTTCTCTTGCAATTTATTTTCTTTATTCCATGTGAAAATTTTCTTCATGCAATATGTCGCATGGTCAAAAAAGTTTTGTTTGTGATAATTTTTTACTTAGGAAAAATTCGTGTCTTTTCCTTTTATTGTGTTGTCCCTTTGTCCATCCTTTTATCACACCCAATTATTTTCTTTTCATGTGGTGTATTGCACTACAAAAATATCTTGGTGCCATATATCACACGGAAAGAAAATATTTTCTTTCAATATACTGACTTTCTAAGTTTTCCCCAATATTCTCTAAGCCTTTCATCTTCCTTTTCTTCCTCCTTCTCCCTTTATCGCATCTCAAAATTGTCTTTTTCATGATGCATCACACCACCGCATTTTATTTTTGTGTAGTGTATTTCACCAGAAAATTATCTTGGTGCGATATGTCGCATCACAAGAAAATATTTTATTGCGACATCACTCGCCTTTCTCTTTTATTGGATCTCAAAATTATCCTTTCTTGTAGTTTATCACACAACAAAAATATCTTGGTGCAGTTGTAGAGATATTTTCTTAAAAATTGAATAAGTCTCAAAAATATTTTATGCCTAGTGGAAAACACTATTTCACATAGAAATTTTTCCATGTGGTACACACTATATTGCAACAATAATTTTCATGTGATACACACTATATCGCAAAATTTTCCCAAGTTTTTTTCCTTAGTCATTTTTTCGAAGTTCAAACTCATGATTGTCACAGAAACCACTAACTCATCCCTCTAATCCAATTCTGGCCAATAAATGGCCAAATTGACCTCCTCCTATCAATTTGGCCTTCCCTCACATTGGATAACCTAATACAAAATTTAAATTTTGGTGGTTTTGACCTCAATTTCTCATGCTAGGTGAATTTGGTTTTTGCCCAAATTCCATGGAGATAAAAACTGTGTTTTTATATATCAGACCCAAGAAATCTTGGTGTTGAAACCCAATATTTGATACCAACTGTAACGAACCTGTTACCAACAAAAAATGAAATACTTTGATACCTTTAATATAAAATGTGTGCAGCATGACAAAAAATGCTCATGAAATTATCAACAATTTTAAAAACATGAATGCAATCTATTTATCCATGCCCAATATTCAAAACACATATTAAAATGGTTGGTTTTAATAATCAATAGAAAATATAAACAAATATATATGAAGCAAGGGGCATAAGTATTTTACACTCAATAATTCCCCTGAAGGGGAAAATTATATTAATAATCATTCCCGTGTGTGTTCTATTGTACAATTAGGTCCCTTTATATAACTTTAGGTGACCGTAAAAATATCAAAATTGTCAATGTTTCATCGAAACCTGCATAGGAGATCTAGATAAAGCAAGTACAAACAAAGATTATCAAGAAAGGATGGGAGATTCAATATGAAGAATGAAAAAATATATTCACAGTACTCCAATTAGTTGATCAATGAATGAATGATTGATGCAAAGATGATGATGAATATGATACATATGATCAACACAATACAATGAATGAGTGGAATACACTCATATATAGGGAAAAACATTGCATAATTAAGAAAATCAATCAAGCAATTAGCTTTCCTTAGGAATTCATGCATGCATAACAATGATGGTATAAATAGAAAGTCTAAAATATAACTAATAAGTTAACTCCCACTGAACTAGTCTGTCAAAAATATAAATTTCTCCAACACCCCCCTTGAACAATACTATGGAGTAAAAATGAGTCCTGAAAACTAGGCCATATTAGGTACTCATGTACAATGCAACTAATGAAAATTGAATAAAAATGAGGAAAGAAGGAAAACCACGTGGGAACAAAACCCCCCTTCAAAATACAATGCATCAAAAGAAGAAAGGAACAGATGAGATCCACCATGTGGTAGGTAGACAGTCTCCAAAACCAAGAAAAAATGACAAGTCAATGAAGCATGATCTGATGATGATTGATCATAATCTGCTTCAATGAGTGTGTTGAAGATGAAATGTTGTATCCGATACTAGTTGAAAATAATTAGATATCTCCAAACATTAAGGCACTAGCTACACCAAGATGGTTAGGCTAGTCATAGTGCTTCCAAAACATAGAACAAAACACCATAAAAATCATCAAAATAGTGGTGAATGGAACTATAAAGGCGACATAATCAATCAAGTCAAGAGAAATGAGAATGGTTCCCATGTATCATGGATGAAAAAAATMTGTAATATGTCCTCAAAAATTTTCTCAAATTATACCATGACCAATCATCAAGCCAACCACAAACAATCCTCGGAGTTGGTACCTTKCCAATATSTTGTCATATACACCTCTCCATCAATGAGTTGAAACAAGAGGAACTAACAAAAGGTTGAGGATACGAGAAAGGAAAACAACCTTGTCTCCAATCAGGATGTCAAGGATGTCAATATGTGGAGGATGTATACCCTATAGTTGTTTTTGAAGAGTCTTCTACTACCAAAAACTATGATGTTGGTGCTGAAGAGTTTGATAATGGCAACTCTAATGATGAAGTTGGTGTCGAATCTGGCTRTGAAATCTTTGAATTTGTATCAATAARAGATGTAGGTGGTGGCTACTRCAACTCAACAATAGAAGAGTCATYTTGTGTGATGGACTCTTATGATTTAACAAATTGAGTCTTAATGGCTGAAATATCAAGACAACTTGCTACTGGCAATGAAGTCACAACAAAAGMAAGTCTAAATTTTACTGGTCTCATCACAGGATGAATGGGATGTAAAATCCCCTGTCTATTCTTACCAAGGCCACCACCAATGTATCCCATATTATGCATCAATTTTGAACCAAAACCACAAGTGTGCAACTCAAAAGTTAGTGAAGRAATCTTAGTAGTGCTTAGCAATGTAGAAGTGACATTAGAAGCAAGAGATTGTTGTAGATCTTTCTGCAAACAAGCAATAATGTCTTCCTTCTATTTTAAATCAGCCAAAAAATGTTCATTGAGAAGAGTGAATTTCTCCTCCATCTCATTAATGTGGGTGGTCCAAGTATAAAATTGAGCTTCTTGATCCTCCATTAGACTCCCAATGAGTCCAGAATCCCTAGAAAAATAGGTACACGTGTTTTGAAGAAAAATATTAGATCTCTCTTGTTCACCTCGAAGTTTGCTAACTTCTTCGACAAGTTTTATATTCATCTATGAAGGGTCAATGCAACTACATATTTTTCCTCCATTACAATGATTCTCTCCCAAATGAGTTTGAGAGATCCTAGAATTTACTCTCAATCTGCAACTGAAAAAATGAGAAATTATTGCAGAAAAGACACTTACAGATGAAAAATTTGTATCAGTTTCAGGATGAGATCTTTCGGCTTCCTTTGTTAGCCAACAGTGAGGAATTTCTCCAAACGGTTGAAAAACCTCTTGCATAATGGGTCAATTTACTTCTCACTCGATCCGTTTCCTCAGAAAGTTAATATTTTGGGAGAAATCACTGCAGAAAGGTACGACCATGGATTCTTATGAGTTTCAAGAGGTTCTCTTCCGGATTCCTTCCTGGGAAAATGATGAGGAATTTAGCCAAACAGTTGAAAAAACACTTGCAGAATGGGTTGATTTACTTCTCTCATGGGTTGTTTCCTCAGAAAGTTATTATTTTGGGATAAATCACTACATAAAGATACAACCCAGATTTTTCTCACTGAAACCCCAATTTTCCTTATTTTTTGGCTTGTCTAGCATGCTCCAAGCAACATAGCTTTAATACCATGTCAATGTTTCATAAACACCTGCACATGAGATCTAGATACAACAATTACAAACAAATATTATCAATAAAGGATGAGAGATTCAATATGGAAGAATGAGAAAATATATTCACACTACTCCAATGAGATTATCAATGAATGAATGATTGATACAAAGATGATGATCAATATGATACAATGAATAAGTGGAATACATTCATATATAGGGAAGAACATTCCATAATTAAGAAAAGGAACCAAGGAGTTATCTTTCCTTAGGAATGCATGCATGCATAATAGTGATGGTTTAAATAGAAAGTCTAAAATAGAACTAGACAGTTAAATCCCACTGAACTAGTATTCCGCAAATAGAAATTTCTCCAACAACAATATGTCATAATATGATATTATGTTCAATCATCTCCATAACTATCTCCAACAATATGTCATTAAATATCTCAACTAATTCTATGAGATCCTCATCTCTCACAACTCTCATTGTCTTCATATTTAATTCATGTGTATACTTTTTTGATAGTTTACTTTATTAACATTTATAAAACCATACTCTTTAGGAATTTATATTCACAAGTATGAGTTATTCCTTCAAAAATGTAGAAACTAAGAACAACATTAAATTCATAAATATTAACAAAGATAAAAACACTTATATTTAAAAAAACACCAACTAGTTGCATACAAGAGATGTTCCTCCCAAACATAGGCTCTATTTGTTCCATCTCTCTCAACAACAAGCCACCCCAAACTGATTCTATGATTCCACAAGGAAGAAATGCCTCCTGAGGATAGATATTGTCCACATAACATCCCAATACCTAGAAATACTAAATCCTACAACAATTCCAATCCACCATATCTCTTTCCCTTCAACCTACACAACCTAAGGAATGGGATCCCCTTATTTGCCACGCATCCCCTTGAGCTATCCCACTTCCCTCCAGGGATCTAGTATTATTTGTCTAGGGAATATCTTAGCTTGGGACTCCAAGAATCTAAACTGTAACAGGAGTGCTCACAGTTCAGCCTTCTCAAATCTCTTGATAAATTTCATCAACAATAAACTCACTTTGCTAGAGAGTTTTCTGGATAAAGAGTTGTGTATAATGTTTTGAAACATCCAACGTTTTGAGTGGAAACTCCACCCATCATCATGAAAAATTGAAGAAACTCACTTACAGCCTTAACAACCCCATTTTCCATGTGTTTCTTAACTTCAGAAAACTTTCCTCAATACCCACTAAGATTGCTTTTCCATTTCTAGCACCAAGCTCCCTTTTCCTCTCCTCTTGTTGTAACAAATATCTATGCTCTTTCCCTACTAAAATTTCATTTTCTCCCATGCATGTTGGACTCCCAATTTTTCAAAAAAATGGTTGTAATCAACCCATATTGTCATAAATAGGTGAAATGACATTTCCCATCAACCATTTACATGCATTTATTGATTAGACTTTGAAATATTCAAAAAGAGAAAAATATGGTTTATTTCAAAATGACTTAGAAAAGTGGCTTGGGTTTATCAGGCATATGGAATTTTATTTCGGGCCCCCTTGAACCCTCCACTCTCTTGTGGATTCATAGGCCCCCAACATTACCGTCCTTCATGTATCACATTCAACAATGATTTTTTATTTAATCAATGCATGTATATATTACAATGTTAGGATCTTCAGCCTTTTATAAGTACCACCTCTTCAACCCAAAACATACTAGCACACCATCCTATTTAACATATGTAAAATTATATTACAATTCATGGGGATTAAAACTGGGATGTTACAACATTGTTCAACTGCATTAGGAGAAGTTGTGAATTGAGAAAAACATGAAGGTGATGTATTTTATGATCAAGGGAATCGACTAAGAAATTAATCATGACATCATATTCGGCCAGATTATTGGTGGTATGTACAATGAAAACACCGCTGCAGTAGACAAGGGAATGCACATGGGTAAAATGGGCCCAAGTTGTTGAGGCTAGATTCCTCGAGTAATGAATTGCACCATCAACATAACCAATGTAGCAAAAATATGATGGATCCATCTAAAAGGCACAATAAGACAATGGAAGAGATGAAAACTTTGCAAATATGGGTGCAAGAGACTATCTAATATATGTACAATATATAATGGAACTTTAGAGAAATGATCAAGGGAATAATTTAAGGTAGAGAGAATTACAAGGATTAGGGGTAAGCTCCCCTTTAAAACCTATTAGCATTAGAAGTCACCTCTGGATTGCATCATAGGTAAGCCCAGTACCTACCCATCCGTTTTTATGTCATAATGAATAAATTTAAGGGGGGTCTAATGAATGCAAACTCAGGATGATATCTCTTTAACTCAAAAAACTAGGATGGTATGCACATCTAGATGAGGTATTGATCTAACTTCAGACATTAAGTTGTAGTAAGGGTGAGTAAGGGGCAGAAATTGAGGATAAGATGTAAAGGACTGCTATGGACATCTGGTCTTCCAGCAGCCTAAGGAGGAAAATATTTGAATACAAGATCCTATTGGATCCAAAACTTCAGAAAACTGAAGACGATGTAACAACACTGCAATCAAACGTACATCACAACATGATTACAACAACTCGACTGGATCATCCATGCCCAATCCTTCAATATCAGAGGAAAAAAAGGTGGAAAAGAAGGTTGACGGTCATTAAACAAGAAGTCTCAAAATGCAATAAATAACTAGAGAACCAGAGGCTTTACTAAAAATTTACATGCGGGAGCTTAGCTCAACCATCGACCCCAAACAAAATGGAAAAAATGCCTACATATACTCAGAATTGGCTCCAAATTCCTGAGGCGCAATCATGTCACGCGTTGAAGGCTTTGCGTTGATGAACTTCTCTATCAGGTTGCACATGTAGACATTGATCAGACTACCCATGCAGTCTTCTATTGGATGTGATCTTTGTAATATTGGACTAGCATATTTCTTCTACAACTCATCCCTTTCTAGCCTTCTATTTATGGAAAGAGACAACATCTCAACCACCTTCCTTGTTTTCATTAACTTCTTCATCGGGATCTGAGTGGGCAGGGTCAACACTTGCACTTGGAAGATGTGGAAGCCTCTCCTTTTCCGTCTGTACTTTGTTGGATGCTTGCAGGAAAGATAGGAAGGTGGGCAAAGGTGGATCTAATGAGGTGATGGGTGGCCATGCGGAAAGATGCAGCGGCATAATGGTGACTGGGAAAGAATGGGTTTAAGTGTAAAGGGAGAGGAGTGTGATTGGTTAGGAGGGGAAACATGGAGATGATAGTGGAGATGACATGGAAAAGGCATGTGAGACACCTGTCGGGGGGTGAGAGGGTGAAATGCGAAGGTGGGATGGTGATATGGCATAGGAAGGTGATGAGGAGGTAGAGGAGAGGCTGCGGTGGCAGGTGCAGTGGAGAAAACAATGACACGGGAGGAAGCGACATGGGGATGAGTGTCATGAAGCGAGAGGAGGAGGTGAAAAGAAGATGTGACATGAAGCGGGAGTGGGATACACATAGTAGGTATTGATAGGGAGAAATGACAGTGCCAGGGTACAGACGCGGGTGGGTGATGTGAGTGGAAGACAGGTATTGGCAGGAGAGGAAGGCGGTAAGAGGAGGCGATAAGGAGCTTGCTTAGAGGGAGGGAGGAGTGGTAAGCGGGAATGAGCAGGGGGGGGGGGGA
>JASDQU010364050.1:0-11640 GCA_032191745.1 Picea mariana
ATGTGCTAAACAACTCTTTCAAACTCTCTTTATTTTGAAACCCTACTAACCCTAGCGTCTAGACTAACCCTAATAGATGATGACGTCTTGCCTCTTTTAAAATTGTGCTTGGACCAAAAGTTGCGGCTGACTCATCTCTTTGTAGCCATAGAGGTTTTAAGTATTTTTATTGGTTGATTTGTCAAAACGTCCACCTCTTTGACTAGCTAACCCTAACCCTAAAAACAACAACAATATAGGTGATGTCACACTTCTTTTGATCTTTGTTTGGCATAAAACGTTTTGACATTTGTCACTTTGTTTAATAGACTTTGAGTTGTTAATTGCATCCACAAGCTTATTTGACAAAACGTCCTACTCATTGTCCTCAATTTCGACCTATCACTAGGGCTGACGTCACCCTATTTCTGCAATAGTGACGCAGCAACAATATTTATATGAGCAAATTTGCATTGTGATAGTACAAAGACTTGATTTTACACATTGAATGCCATTATCTCTTGTGTATTTATTGAAGAAGTGATATTAATATAAGCTTTTATTGCAATCATTGACTTCGTCAATAATTACTCTCATTAATGCTCATATATGTTAAAGGTAGTCATTAATACTTTGAAGTACTAACCATTGCAACACATCTTTTAGCTTTATTTGTCTTGTCTCGCAAACAGGTGCCATTTAGTGGAAGATTTTCTCCTTGACTATCTCTATTGGCAGTAATCTGTGAAGGGAAGCCTATCCATAGTCTTTGAAGTCTTAAACCTCGATCCTTCTCCTTCAGAACCCCAGATTACTAGGGACGCCTACCTTGGGATTAGCCACCCTAAATAGAAAGAGCTCCCCATCGAGGTGACAGTGGGTGGGGAAGTTCCTGTTACGCCAGTTTGAAGCCTTGACTCAATCTACCTAAACTTTTCCTACAAACTGAGTGATAACATGTACTAAGGCTTGAGTATTCTAACCTAGGAGTTTATATAACCTTCCTTCACAGGTTCCAATAACTCTAGCATTTTCTATCTTGGAGTCTTTTGACCATATAAGAACTTTTCCATCCACAAAAGATACTCTATATCCTTTTTCTTCCAAATAGGAAATAAATACTATATTCTTTTTCAAACCAGGAACATATAAAACATTACTAACATGGATACATTTACCTGATTCCATTTTGATAGTATCTTGTCCAATTACCTTGACTGCATAAGATTTCTTGTCTCCAAGCTCTACTTTATGAGGTGTCTCCTTTTCCTTCATGCTTGATAAATTATTATGATCATCTATCATATGCCTTGAAGCTCCACTATCGATCATCCATATGTCATCTTCAATGGCTCTAGTAAGGTCCAAATAATAGAAGAAATCTGCTTCATCATGCTTTGTCTTCTTTGGGGGTTCTTCATCATTGGCAACTGATGCATGATGTCTCTCTTTTCTTTTACTTGTTAGTTTAGGACAATTCCTTTTGTAGTGTCCATAATCATGGAATTCAAAGAATTGTACCTTTGACATATCTCTCTTGAACTTCTTTCTTGAATCAAATATTTTCTTACCTCCATGTCCTTTAAACTTTGTTGCAAAGGCTTGAGCATATTATTCCTTCTGAGGTTTTCCCTTGGATTTTAACCTTATCTCTTCTAGTGCACAACATGTCCAAAATTATTCTAACGTTGGAAACTCCTTCCTTGTATTCATATGTGTAGCAAATGCATCCCATGATCTAGAGAGACCATTGAGTGTTATGATCATAAATTCCTTTTCTAGGATGGCTTCTTCAATAGCTTGTATTTGATCTCTCAACTAAGAAATCCTCATAAAGCATGAAGCTATGGTGTCATCCTTTGTCATCTCTGTGTCACAGAGTTCATTCTTCAGACTCATCACTTGTCCAATATTTCCGAATAAGTAAAGTTTTTTTAGGGGATCATACATATTATTGGATAAGTCAATATGAGAAATGTAGGGTATCAAGTGATCCTTTACAGATTCCACTATGATACTCATAGCATTAATGTCATTATCCTTGAACTTCTCCAATGCTGCAATGTTATGAGGTTCCTTCTCTTTTCTTGCTTCAAATTGTGGTTCCATGATATTTCCTTTCACGATATCTAGGACTTTATTCTTGGCAAGGATGAGGTTAATCCTTGTATTCCATGCTATGAAGTTTAAATCCCTTTCTAACTTGTTTTTTGACTTCATAGAGTAAGTCATGACTTATTTGACTTGGTCAACCTTTGACTTAGACTTAGTCAACCTTTGAATTTGAACAAAAACTCAAACTTGATGCCTTGGATTACTGAGAGTACCAGGAGGTACACTTGGCTAGGGCGCACTAGGCTATCCAGGAATTAGGTCAAGTGCTTCAATTAAGGTGCCTCAACAAGAGGGTTAGGGTTTCATTGATGCAACAAAACTTTGACTGCAACTGCAACTGCAACTGAGAAAATACTCCCAATCTACCTTTGTAATGAACCCTCTGTTAATACATAAATTCAATAGATACAATGATTTTTTTTTATTAAACACCAATTAGAACAAGTGATTGGTGGCAATAACGTACATCAATATTCATATCCTCTTCTCATCTATATCACTACAATGCAAGAAACAATTACAACATCATGAATACTAACATATTAATCATATCTCTTAAATATAACAAGGACGACTAACCCCCCAACCTACCTTGCAAGGTTAGGACCTCCAAGACACCTAATCAACACACAAGTCCATGATTCATCCAATTGATTTTGACCATTTAAAGTATCAGGACTGGAGACTATTCTGGAGAACACAGAGGTATCTATTCACATAACCAACTCTAATTAGACTCAAGTTTAAAATAACAGTAAGTACTATATTCATATCGCAATTTAAATAATTCAATTTCTGAAAAATACCAGACAAGTTTTCCTTCCTTTAAAGGTTACAACAATAATAATTATTCATCATCTAGATAATATGCCTTCTCTTTATGAAACCTGTTATATATATATTTACTCATCATTAAACATAATCTCTTCCCTTTTGAATACAAACATTAATCATTATTCAATATCTATACCAATGCATCATCTCTATAAGAATGAAATCCAATAATCATAATTATTAAACAAAATTCCTACTCCCTAAGAATGCCACATATAAACTATATTCAAGAATTGAAAATTTTCCTTTTCTTAATGAAAATGAGTAAACATCAAATATTCACTTAAACCAATGTACCATATGAGTTCTATGGGTTCTATGGTTAAATTACAATGACTCAACAATCATTCCTAACTTTGACAAATGTGGCAAGTAAAATTCTACCAGAATCTAAACACTAGTTCCTCTTTATTCACAATCAATAATTTCAAGGACTCTTAGAAACTAAGTAAAGAATTATATTAATGACCACAAACTAAGTAGAGGTTTGTGGTCATTAATATAATTCCATTAGATTTTTCCACTATGGAGACAATAAATACAAACAAGGGTATGATAATATTTACTATTATCAAGTTAAGATAGCCATGATATTTGAATACCTACGGAGGTAGGATTTCATAATACAAAGACATTAATTGGAATTTCTCAAAAAAAAAAAAAACACTTTAATAGTCTATGAACCCGGGCTCCTAAACAATATTTATTTCCTATCCGGCAATGAAACGTTCTTAACTAGTTGGACAATAGTCCGATTATCTTGTTGGCAACTAGGAAGATTAGAAGACACGTATACTGGTTGAGTTAGTGAACTGGTAGCCAAGACAACCACTCCAATATTCGCTTGTTTGGAAGAACTACTCGACTAGGAGTGACTTTCAGTGTTCTTGAGAGACATAATTAATGTTAATTCCCACATAAACTATGTGTGAAGAGCTGGAGTAGTCGATGTCTAATAGGTATCGCTACATCACCTATCCACGTGAGAAGTTGGGTTTTCTCCAATAATCGTCTGGAGTCTACCAATTAATTAAAATAAGAGGCTAGCTAAGTTCTGGGTGGATCAATATTAAATATCACGCTAAATCCTATTACTTACCGTACAATTAATTAACGGTAAGGAGAGAATGGAATCATTCCATTCATATAGCAATTTAATACACAACATCACTATGACCCTAAAGCCCATAATGCAAGATAATAAATGTGATTTAAATGAGACTCCGATTTAGGAAATCAATTAAATTTGTAATGACAATTACTCTTAGAATTCATATTAAATTTGTTCGGCAACGATACGATATATATATATATATATATATATATATATATATATATATTGCAAGTAAATAAACTTTTACAATAATTACTAACTTCGAATTTCATTTGAAATAACACTAGACATTGCCTCAACCACGCATATTTTAAAGGGTCACTAAGGGTACATCGATCCTTAAGAGGATCCATACTTCATGTTAAAAACGATGATTAAATATAACACAATCAAATTTTGTAAACACCAACGAACATTCAACTCGATTATCTGTTTGCAGTGTCACAATGAATTTAAATTCTGAGAGAGTGTTAAACTTCAAAGAATCCATTGAAATACTTGATATAGTAATTCAATAAAATTTGCATCAACTATTAATCCTTGGATTCCTGGGAGGAATTGACACCATGATTTTTCTTTACGAATGTCACAATTTTATTGAAACAAATTCCAAATAGTCAACTATTGCTCAACACATCATTTCCAAAATTCGAAATAAAATTACAAGAGAAATAAAGTTTTGGATCTGTGTTATAAATTGAATGACTCAATCTTACTAAAAATGTCGACATGCCATAAATCTTGACAATGAATCAACAATAAACATCATCCAAAAATTCAACCAATACCATAATTGCAATTAATCAAATATTAAATGTCAATTAAATAATTGTTTACAACCAGACCATATGATATATGGTGTTTCGAAATTACAACATGAAATTTCAAGATGTCACGGAATACGAGTTCAGATTGCAATAATTTTCATTGATAATACAAATTTAAAGTATCAAAACCATTATTTAGTTGGCAGCGAAAATAATAATTGGATACCAAATTCCTAATTGATTTCTGCAACTACTATACCATTTTCATATACATATTAATCATGCTACAATAAAATTCAGAAATAAAATATTGGAAACAAGGAAAACAGAGAGTTGATGATGTCCTTCGAGACTTGTGCTCCTTCTTTTCTCCCACTTGCTAATTACCAAAACGTCACCGGTATTGTTGAGGAAAAGATATGAAATGATCTTACTCAATCATTTTCAGATCTTACTTGGCTAAATCAAGATAAACGGAAATATAGCCCTATGTTTATAGCCATAAAAAATTGTTTCCTAATCCACAAGTATTGGTTACAAGGGCTTAGGCTTATTTTTTTATAAATGAATGATTGCTGAAAAATTCAATGTTTATGTAATTTTCTAAATATAACAGATGCAGAAATAAATGTAGAGACAGAAGTAAAAATACCAAGTCAATAATCAATACAGATGAGACATAAAGCAATCACTTATTTCATTCCAATTTACCAAAAGATTCCTTCTCTTTACAAAATTCCTTGAGGAAGTTTAGACCATAGTCAAACTTATATGTCCCCGATGAAAACCATACAAAAGGACTTCTGACAGAAAATAAAAAACTAAACTTTAAAAGCTGGATCAACTTGCCATAGATTGTTTCCCACTTGACTCTACAAAATATCCTTTATCAGTCATGAAATTTAATTCATAAACAAAAAAGTCTACATAGACTATCAAAGATAGATCAACACCTATGAAAAGAAAGTGTATGAATGATGTAATTCAACCTTGAATCTTGGTGTCTACAATAGGACCTCGTTATCATAAAAGGGAATTAGGATTTCAATGAATTAAAGAATGAAAGGAAACTGAATTATCTCAATGAAACTCAACAACAGACCTTAGTATGTTTTCTCCTTCAATCCTCCTCTTTTTCCTCCTTCTTGTTTTGCCTTTAATCAATCATAATTAGTTGAAGTAGTTAAACTACCTCTTTAGTTAAGTTAACTAAAACTCAATCAAATTTTTAGTTTAGGGGGAAATTTAATAAAATAATAATAAGGGTCTTTAATAAATAATAACTATTAGCTGGGACCCCTTGTGACGCCCTTTAGTTTCCTTAAAAAGCATAAACACAACTAGCTAATCAATTAAACATATCCATCCTTGTGGCTCCCATCATCACTCTCATAATTTGACAATTAATCTCAATGATATTTGAAATCATATCCAAAAAATAATGTACTGTCCAAAATTTTTATAAGTCAACTGTTTTCAACAATCAATAACAAAAACACTCAAAAACCATATTTGCCACTCTGGGAGGAAATTTTCCCCTTGTTGTTGTTGTCTCCCTTTGATCTCTTTGAATTTGCCTTAGGCTGTGTGGAGCCTTTAGGCCTAATCTCACTGATAACATGAGAACAATCATCTCTCAAATGCACAGGGGATGAAACGGATTTGGAAGAGTCATTTGAAGGATAGGAGGGGGAAGCAACGACTTAGCCTTTATCAAAAGCATGGTGGGCTTTAGTTTTTAACCTCTTGCTTGGGTGGGAATACTCTACTAGTGAGTGTGTAGGGGTAGCTTGAAAAATTCGGTTAATAGGTGGAGAAGGAGCAAGAAGAGACAAATTGGGCTAGCCACGATGTTGGGAGACTATCAGGTGGACAATCTCTTGCCATCCGTCATTTTCAGGGACTTTGGGTTAATGAGACATGAGGGGGAATTGGGATACTAGGGACATGTAGGGCTTGGAAAGGAGGCCTTTATGGCCTAGGTTGGACCACTCCTTGTCCAATCTAGTTAAAAATTCCAACTTGGAATAGCTGGCTCAACTCTTGTGAATCTACATCAAAATGTATAGAAAAAATTAGTCTTTAAGGGCCCCTCTTCCATTCCTCTTCCCCTATTACCCTGACGATGTTTACCTATGTTGAAGAAGCTCATTCCTATATGCATTAGTTATTAGCAACTAGTTTCTTCAACAAACCTTAGATGGCATCTCTTTAAATATGAAACAAAGTTTGGCTCATCAACACATCAGACTCATGCAATCCAATCCATAAAATCATTTAATACTTGTCAATGAGAAGGGGGTGAATAATGGTTCTGGGATATATGAGGGATTGTATTGAGTGAAAAAGTGGTAAAATAAAGGAGGGTAGATCATTATTACTACTCAAAAAATCATCAAACAATCAATTGTATTGTAATAACAAAGCATATCAATTGTAATTCATCCCCGTGTCATCCTTTAACTTATATAATACAAAGTTTTCATTTAACTATAATTTAATTTTAAGAACATGGAGTGGATAGTGAATATGGGAAGGTGAGGGGACTTGTAATGTGCGGAAAAGTGAGAGAATGGCAGGGAAATAATGAATATTGTTCATAAAACAAATCAGGTATTCAATAAACATAACTATGTTCTCATTACAAAACATACCAACACCAATTAAATAATTACCATGTATCAAAATTGTTCACTGCTCCACATTCAAATTCTTCAAAACTTTTCAATTAACACAGTCTGCAATCATACTCATAATCAAAACAACTTTCAACAGTCTTGTTAAGATAATGCTTGGTCTCTAATTTCTTTCCTTTCATTTTAAGAATCGAAAGAAAACACAAAACAACATTGCTCCACCTCTATCCATAATACATCATTATAAAAATATCATATATTTTCCATCAATTCATAATCGAACAAATAAAACATACACATAGGTCCTTTTCCCAATTGAAAAGACTTCTAAAACATGCCCGATTTCATACACTCCTCATCATATCAACCAATAAATTCTTGCAATTGAAACCATAGTCAATATAAAATTCGAGATTCATCACTGTCGATGTAATTATTTACAACGTGTATGATGATTCCATAATATAAACACAGTGAACATAACAAAATAAACATAGTAATCAGTTCCATACTTTGCTATGATCCCAATCAGGACTAGTGAAACACATAGTAGTCACCAACTGCAACTGTAAAACATAGTGATTCAAATCATAACGAAAAGGAGGAAGCCCTTTGACTGCATATTATTTCTCATTCCCGATACCAAATTTCAACCAATTTAATCAAATAAAGACGATATAGGTACTCGATGCCACTGTGATAACCACCCTTCTTTACAACCAATCTTTGACAACCAAAAATATGCCCAACAGGAGAAAGAGCAATTGGGGACTTTCAAAATCAGGCTCTCTCACAAAAAATATAGAGAGGTAATCAAGAATGCACTCTGTCATCAATAGCATAGAGAGATGGAGGCGTTACACATTATTTTCATCATCCCTATGACCATTAATTATGTAAGCCTATTTGTTTCCTTCAGAGGGGTCAGTGGCCTGAATTTCTGAAGAAAGAAGGGAGAAGAACTTTCACTGAGAGAAGAACTTGTATTTTCCTTTGTAAAAACCCTATTAAAGAGGATTTCCACAGGCTTCTCTATACACAGGGTGTGAAAATTCCTGATTTCCATAGGCTGCACCATATCTAGGCTGTAGAGTTTCCGCAGGTTGCTCTATAGCTAGGGTGCGACGACCTTTGTACATGGGAAAAATGAGCATTTTCTCGATGCTTCTAGAAGGAGAAGCTTCTATAGTGAGGTGGATTTCTAACGGTTTGGATCTTACTCTCTTTCATGATTTAGTGGTATCATCCTAACCTCCTCACCTTATCCTCTTTAGCTTATAAAAGGAGAGGAGATCTCATGGAGAAAGTTAGCTTGGCTTGAGATTAAGATTGGCTTGTTATTGAGTTTTGTAGCTTGTATTTTTTGGAGTTTGTATGTTGGATTTGAGATTTGCTTTGTCAAGATAGATTTTGAGTTGCCATCAGATCCATGGTCTCAAAATCCTTGGAGCAAGAAGTGTGTGGGAAGCAAGGAACTATTGGAAGGAACCTGACAACATCAAGGCATTTGGTTGTATATTTCTTCCACATTATTTAATACATATATACTTTTCTTTCCTATATGAATGTTATTTGTTCATATTGTATCATTCCTTGATCATGTACATAGTTTCATATCAAATAGACTCTATTATTCTTGTCTTCGTGGGCTTGTGTCCCTTTGTAGATATTTCTCATGAACCTCGTGACAAAGCTTGGATTGCATTGGCGAAGTCGGATATTCAATATTGAAAAGGTATGTTCTAAATCCATTTCTCATTTGATAATTGAAATCTAAGGAAAGAGTAGTGTACTGTCTTGTTTTGTTCTAGTTTTGTAGTGAAGCTAAGGAGATTGATTTGTGTCCGCACTTAAAAATTAGCCCAATAACAAAATTGGCGACCATACTGGGGAACATATTGTTTTCTTGGTTTGTATTGCTTTCTTGCTTTGATTTACTGGGTTCTGTTTTCTGAGTCACTGGGAGATCCAGCTTGACTCTCTTACTGTTAAAATTCACTGGAAAACCTTCTTAATTTTTAATTTTTTCCATTTTTGTTTGATTTCTGCACCCTGCTTTGAGGGACAGTGTGGTGACTTAGGATTTCCGCACCCTACCTGTTTAGACCAGTGCAAAAACTCTGCACCCTACCCATTTTTGGCCTACGACGATCAAGGATTTCCACACTATGCTAGTCTTCCAGCTTGCGGAGATTGTGAAAAAAATTGTTTTTGGTGGTTTTCCCTACCCAGATCTGTGATGTGGTTTTGGGGTGATTTGTTGGGTCTGATTACAATCTTCTTGACAAAATTTGAATCTGCTTTCAACCATATTTCCCTTATTTTTGCTTTGTTTGTTTTTGAAATATTTGATCTCTACCTTTGAGTATCTTTCTGTTACAAAGCATTGTTTTTCTTTAAAATTGTTTAGTGAAAGAATACTTCTTTTTCTGAATAAATCCTGTTATAAGAGAAAATCAGTTTGGGTTGATTTTGTTTTGAGGAAACTCGTTCTTTCTTTTAGTGTCTCTTTGAAACAAAAAAAATTATTTTCTTGCTTGGCATTGGTTTGGGGGCATCTTTGCATTTGAAGTAGTGAAATTGCATGATTTTTGGTCTTAACTTTTTAAAACATTCCCCCTCATGGCCAGGGTGTTGGAGTTACTTCACACACACCTAGGATTTATTTTTCCTAAGGTTATTCCTTGTTTATTAGTAATTATTAGTCATTATATAGTCTCCTATATTTTAGGGGAGAATATTCCACCTAGAGAATATTCTCTTTAGTTGGCACTTCAGTTTGACTAGTTGAGTTGAGTTTAGATGTTGCATTGGTTTTGTCACCATGAAACATTGGGATCATCACCATGATAATGCGCATTTTCCTTGGGATCATCACCAAACTGATGCATTACCCTTGATTACCTGAGTTAACTCCTCACTACTCTCTGTTCAGTCAGTTAACTAAAGACTAGTTGACTAGTTAACTCAGCTAGGTGGAAGTTCACTCCCGTAACTGCCTGAGAGACTAGACTAGGTGGTAGTTCACTCCCGTAACTATTGGTGTGTGTCCATATCACTCTAAACCACCACTATGGCTCATTATTTACTCATGTATCCTATATCTATTGTAAATTATTCACTCTTTGAGTGTGGAATACAGTTAATGAGAATTATTTCATTCTTTCTCTCCTTCTTCTTCTTTCTCAAATTTTCTTTGAAAATGTGTGTATTGTTGTTTATCTAGATCTATTCTGTATAGGTTCAACACATTTACATGGTATCAGAGATGACGGACTGCTAAGCAAAAGCTACACCAAAATTATTTTTGCAGGTACAGAAGATTGAAGAACGGAGAAAAAATGGAATTTATGTTTTACTCACCGATAATAATTCTCACGCCTCATAAATATTTGGAGTGGAAGCCAAATATTCTACTTCTTCTTAGTAGTAGAGGATTATACCAAATAACCATGGCAATGGAAGTAGAGCCTGATTCAGCAGATGAGAAAAATGATTTTCTCAATAGACAAGATATGGCCATAGGATTTATCTGCTTGTCTATTTCTCCAGAAATTCTCCACCAAATATGTGATGTCACACAAGAATTCACTCCAAATGAATTATGGAACATATTGGAGGTTCTATTTGGGAATAAATAAGATTTTGAAGATTTCATGTAGGGGATTGGAAAGATAGAGCCATAAGAGAAATCGTCAGAAGATCAAGCCTCTTATTATCAAGAGTATTCTACAAACGTTTTTGGAGAAATTTGTATTCCAATAATTGAATATGATGTCTACTCCATTTTAGATTATTTTTCTGAAATTCACGTGGAAGATATATGGCATGCATCTCAGGAGCCACATACAAACATTTTTCCATGCGCAATGCATGCATATCAGGAGACAAAAAGAGAGCCGCGCACATCAGAATCCATTCTGATATTTTATGAGAACAATTTGTAGAAACCAATTGGATATTTGAATTCCACTCAGAAAAATATCCAATTTAAAAAAAAAAAAATCGTCTGAAACGGAGTCCGAAAACTGAAGTTATGATCTTTTTAAAATCAATAAAATTTCAACATTTTTTTGGAAACGGCCGCACAGTTTTCAAAATTTCATCCAAACTTTATTTGGATCCTATTCATTACAAGAAGATAAAGTGGATATGTTTGGAAATATCAATGATTCATATACTTCATCATATCAGT
>JASDQU010364052.1:0-11650 GCA_032191745.1 Picea mariana
GTATAGGTTTTATTAAATAAATATTTAATGTCTGCAATGGAAACCTCACTTATATAGATATTTTCTATCATAGTATTTGAACAAACAAATTATACCAATAAGAAATCAACTACCTCGTATAAGAAATCATTGAATCGAAGAGTATTAAACTCCTTAAATCTTGTTACAGTACTAAATGTAATTGATTAAGTTTGTTGTTATGTTATAAGATAATACAGAAGTAGAATACTCCATAAGATTAAGGGTTCGAAGATAATTATTAAAAAACATAAATCCCATGCTAAAAGAAATTTTTAATCTTTACATTTTCCATTCGCACAAAATAAAAGGACCCAATTCAAGGAATACACACTGTATAAAGTAATTGACAAATTATTAACTATGAGTATACATGCGAAACTGTCCACTCGGTGTTCGTGGTAGTGGACCATATAGAATTGGCAATTACAACCATATAGTTATGTACATACAACATGTGATTGCAAACTCCTACTAGCCTTTTAGAAAACCCCCCTTACATAGCCTAAACAATGAAATATGTATAGGTACATATGTATAGTGTTCTGGAAATAAAACACAGAATCGTAACGTTACTCAGACCATTATATCTACTCATGTTGGATCCAATCTAATTATTACAATTTCAGAATAAAACACATCGGCAATAAACATAAGGAATGCCGAAATGAAATAAAATGATATGGTATTATAGATCTAAGATAATTTGATCCAACATTCAGCGTTTCAAAGAGGACCTTTAATCGAAAATGATGACCCTAGTAATTAAATTACAGGGTAGGGTGAGACCGAGTGGCGATCGATTAAACAATCATTTCATTACTCTAAATGAATAGGATAGTCCTGTAGAAAATCGTTGCAAAAGTCATACTATAACAACCGGAACCAAACTTCAAGTTACTTTTGGGAATTCTTCCCCTTTTCCAAACCCAATAGGAATCAGAGGAAATCTATATTGAATGACTTCTTTTAAATTTGCAACCGTGACTGTTCAAACTCCAGAAGGGTTACAGAACGGAACTTGAATACCTTTTGCGCCGTGGATGGGGATGAACATCCGAGATCTTTGCGTAGTCGAAACTTGGAAGAAAACCCATTTATGAGTATTATAAAATTTATATACAAGAAATTTTAAGAAGAACACGAACACAGTGATAACGTTTCTACTTAACTTCTGATTCGCAACTCGCATGATTTTTTCCTTGTTGTTGTCCATCTGGATAGACGCCCAGGGCTGAGGGCAGATCGTGCAACGAATCCCTGATGGGTACCCTCACATCAAACATGGCCCATCATTAGTGATATGTTTCAACTCTTAAAAACAATTTATAAAACATAAGTAAAATAATTACACAGTATTTACGAATAATGAAAATACAGTAATCGACTACTAAGTCCCTTGTATACATCAATAGTATATATATTTTAAGTGTAAATAGAGCTTAAGTCTCCCATTCAAACCAGGAGCACATCTAACTCTTGAGCCTAGTCTACCCAAACATCAATTTGCAGAGAAGCGTATAAGTCAACAAGTAATGCAGAGATGCTCCGACCAAATTTTGGTAAAGCATACTTCCTTCAAAATGTTAGATATAAAGAAAGGGGAACGCAGGCAAAATCCCTGTTGAATCTGTTGACACTATGGATGTCGGGTATCCCCGGTACTAGTCAAGTAAAAGAATCACACAATAGGATTACTTACACAGATTCATGATTTTCTTTCGGCGATAAACCTTGGCTTACAACAGGGAGTTTACAAAACCCTAGATCCTGAACATGGGTATACAAGGCTAGTATTCCCTCTCTTTTACCAGAGGAGAAACATCGACAACCTCAAGGAAAAATCTCTTTCTCGGGATTTAGGTTGACCCTGAAAGTAATACAAAGAAGTTACCCGAAAGGGAGAACTCAACAGGAATGAAAACTCATAACGATGACAACAGAATGATAAATTACACAACGTTTTCCGAAGATTACACCTTCTTGTTTCTATCTATCTTCGTATTATGATTAAGGAATAACTTACCAAGGTTTTGGACCACGCTTTCAGTTACACCCATGCAGAGACCACCATTACATACAGACCTCGCCTAAAAAAAATGTGATACACAAAACCTCTTTGTAAAAACTCAGAAATGATAAAATGTGAACCTACTTCAACCCTAATAAGTGCCTTGACGTCTCAGAGTAAATGTGGAGAGTGTAGAGGACGGTTAGCCATGTGACAATGGCAGTGTCGGTGTGACACTTTGGGTGTATATCCTAGTAAATACAAAGAAATTGCAGGACTGCCTGCATTAATGAAGTTTGCAGAGCCTTAACTATTATGACAATGAACCATCTCTTCCACTTAAAGAATGTCGCGATTTGACACCTTCATGAATCGACGGAAGTTAAATCCCATTCACACCCTCTATTTTAACTTGAGACAACAGTTTGATCCTAGTTGTCAAATTTCCACTGGCTTTTGGATTTAATACTTCATTACAATAAACCATCGGTTCTAAGAACCACTAAATAACTGAGACTTGGTAGTTATGTTAGTTGTCTGGTGTACAAACTCGACCCCATGACTTTTATGGATAGAAAACTAGATAAAGTTTCCTAGGGTTAAAATCAACATGTGGACTTGTGCGTGAATATGGAACCTTATGTTAAAGGCGAGTTGTAGCATGAATTATAAGACCACACTTATACAGGTATCCCTATACGCATATGGGTAAAAAATGAAGGATGAAAGGAATTTGTTAAAGCCTTGGGGACTTTTCCTTATAACCTTTCTACTCATGATTAAGCAAGATGATATAAATAGGATATTTTGTGGTAAGTAGAAATTAGGAGTTTGTAACAATATTTTTATAATAGAGTTTTATAGCAAGGTTTTATTACAGAGTTGTATAACCAAATTGACAACAAAGTTGTATAACTAGGATCCCTTCTTCCACCAAGAAATTATATAGAAAGCGGATAAACACATTTTATTTTTTTTTGGTAAATATGAGGTTCATTACAAGAGAGATAGGAAATATGGTAAGTTTGGTTATCACAACATAACTATGTGCTGAAGATACTCACGAAATTCAGAATGAATAATGTGAAACTAGTAAAATCCCTTTGGCTTTCCATTGTAAATTCTCTTTAGGTTTATGTCCTAATTGATGAAGAAGAAAAATGTTATATGTCTCGAGTATTATATGCTAGTAGGAAGTTTGATGATTGCGACGGATAAATGGTCAGCATTTCACATGGAGTTGGTGGTGTCAGTAGACACATGGAAAAAACAGGTCAAGAGCATGGAAATGGGTGCTTCAAACACAAAAGCACAAGTATCAACTATAGTGGTTGCAGTGATTTGGTCTGTGCATCGGTTTATTAGACAAGTTATTGATGGAGATAGAATGGTCCATACTGGAGTGAATCGTGCAGGCATGTTCACGTAACCATATTGTTAGAGAAGTTGTGGAGATGTGATGGTGTTTGGCTTCTCTTGCAGGAAATGTGATGGATGAATTAATTAAGGGCATGATATATCACATAAACTGTTGTCAAGGTGGATATTGTTCAAAACATACCAACAAATTTCCTTATGCGGTCACAACATAGTTACCAATTTAACGAGAACTCTCCAGAGTTCTCGTTTTTTAGGGGGTCCAATTTTTGACCTTGTTTTTAAAAATGGTGCTACTGGTAGCATCCCCTCTCTGTTTTTAGGTGATTTTTGATATTTTAATTTTTTCGATCCAGAATGTTTCCACATTATTTTTTTAAATTCTCATTTTTCATCTATTTTCAATTTTTTCTAAATATATAAATAAATTTTTTTATTCAACTCCTTTTTTAGATTTTCTTTTCATGCTTCCTTCAATCTTAAAAATGTTTTTTACCATTTACTTTTTCAAAGTTACGATTTTTCATAGAATTTTGTCTCCTTAATTAATTTATTTTTCCATGCTTTTAAAATATATTGAAAAACATTATTTTTAACACATTGTTTACCTTTACTTCAGTAAATCGAAAAAAAATGTAGTTAAATAACACTACCTTTGAATATTTATCAAAAAAATTCAAATTTTATAGCCATATATCATAATAAAAACTATACATTTTGGTACATATTCCTTAAAATAACATGTCAAATAAAGCATTTTTATGGACATAATTGAACAAAAAAAGTCTAAATTTTATAAAAAATTATCATTTTCTTTCATATTTTTATACATTTGAAGTAAAAAAATGACAACATTTAATAAAATTTTCCAATGTATAGTGATTCACATACAAAGAAAACGAAAAAAGAAACGATAAAAAGATTCATCACAAAACAAAAAGAGCTACATCTTTATTCTTATTTTCAAATATGAAAGTCAAATCATTACAATTATGACTCATCAAAAATGTGCAAAATTGAGCATCGTCTTCAAAGCCATCTTTAAACTAATCCAAAATATCATATATCCCAAATTCATCATGCTCAACAGACACATCATCATCTTCTTCGACGTCATTTTGTGCTTCCATTGTGTTATTTTGTTCTTCCATTGGTTCTTTGATATCTACAAGTTCTCCAAAGTGATCCTTTCCAATCATTCCTCCTAATGGTACTTGAGGTTCCTTCAATAAATTTTCCACCTTTAATTCACTAAAATTTCCTTTCCTCAAGCCAACTTCTTGCATTTCATCTGGAAGAGATGGAATAGCATTAATTCTTTGTTGAATAAAACTGCAGTGTATTGGGTCACTTTCAATGGCTATGCAATTCCTTCCTTTCTGTAAGCAACACGCTAATGTTGTACCTAATCACCAAATACAAAATAAATAATGAAATTATATATTGAAAAAATATAAATTAAAAATAATCTAAGATTGAAGTATGATTTCATAAGTATTAGATCATAATTCTTACCTAAACCCAAGAACAAATCCAAAACCCAATCACCTTCATTTGAAAATTTATCTATAAGATAATTAATTAATGCTTGTGGTTTTTGATAAATGTTAACCATCTCTCCTTTCAAATATTTTTCCTCATATGTTAGCTTTCTAACCACAACGTTGTATACCAATATACTATTAGGAGTGTCTCCATCATTTGCATTGACAAGAATAGAATTATAAGAATCATCTTTTGTCTAGGTTGCAAGATGTATACTCTCAAAATCATGTTTGAATGATTCTTTCTTGGAGATCTTAATATTTGGCTTATGCATGTAACATAAATAAGTAAAATTTCAATTAACTTGTGAATTAATAAAATTGTTTTATAACATTAATTGCTAAACATACACTTTCAATATCTTACCAAATAAATTGTCTCCTTGTCTTTTCTTTCCCCTTGAAACTTGATTGTACTAATCCTTGTTGTGTGTCTGAATGAAATACTAGAAATCTCCAAAATGGTGATGTTGTAACTTCTATAAATCCTATAACCACTTTACTGAAATCTTGGTAACTATAAGGCTCAGTATCATATTCAATGTTTGGGATATTATAACCATGAGGAATATCCTCAATAACTAGGAATTATTCTTTTTTAGGAACAATACTTGCAAGTTTTTCCCAATCACCTAATATAACTTTATATTGAACAGTGTCGAGCCCATTCCAAATATAGTGATCAAGGGTGTCATCAAGTTGAAAATTTTGAACACGTCGCCTTCTTTCTCTTTCAAACTTAGCTTTTTGAATAAAACTTTTGACAGTTTCAGGTACTCCATCTGCATTGTTCTTTGGCATCTTTAATGAACAAAACAAACATATAATTATATATCTATAACTATTAAAATATAAATAAATTAACTTACAAATGAATAATATGAATGTAATAAATCAACATACATTTTTTAATGCAACAAAAACTTGTTTCAATACTGCTGAAGAGATTGAATCTAGATAGTTCAGTTTAACATCATCCCAACTTTCTTCATTCAACATCTTGACCATTTCCTCTTGTATTTTCATATACACCTTGTGACTAAACAAAAGAAAAACAATGTTAAACTGATATTAAACTGAAAATATTAGTTATCTTGTCCTAACATAAATAAAAATAACTCAACAGACTTACTTTTTAAATTCATCACACATTTCTTCCATTGACAATTCTCCTGATCTAACACATGATAATATACTTATGATATGTTTATCATCCTTCGCTCCTTGTATTGATATCCAAGGTGTTATAGTCATATCATCAAGAAGATTTTTTATGTCGGGACTTGTCTTACTTGTGCCACATATCAATGGTTTAGCCTTCCTAACTCTTTGATTCTTTATACCAACATTTTCCCATAGCGTGAAGATCTCATATATCAAATCTCATACCTATCTAGTTCTAAATCCCAATTGAAAATATTTATCCACAGATCTAAATATATCACTTCCTTTGCGATATTTTTCCTTTGTATTCTCATCATCAAGTGGGAATCATATTTCCATGCAACATTGCTTCTGAAACTTAACATCAACATTTGATCTCTCCCCGTGGCATATTTCATAAAATTCATTATGTATAAATCTCACCCTTTGAATGAAGGTCATAGAAATTCTATACTCATTGTCTGTGTTATGATCCCATGACAGTAACTTTGCTTCTGAATCTGTTAAATCGTCATAAATTATGCATTTGACTGTCTCAAAAAGAGGATTATTGGGATATTCTTGCATCAATTCTCTTCTAGCCTCTACAGAATGATTTCCTCCAATCACATAATATTTGTAGTCAAAACATTTTTATCTATCAAATTCTTCCCTCGTAGGAACTTCCATTGAGTCAACAAAAACTAGGTAGTCAACCACATGTGCATTTGAATTGTATCTAATCAATGCTTTCAAATTGTGATTATGCAAGTGATGTGGTTTTCTAATTTAATATTTTTCCTTCCTTCTATGGGTTTATAAAGTTGTTTCACATTCAAATGAAATGTGTGGCCATCATCAACTAATTTTGTCATCCTCATTCTATTTTGAATGGCATTTTGCGTTGTTTTCATAATACCATCCTCTAGATCAACACCTGGTGTTATTATTTCTCTGCTACCTTTAGAAATTTCACTATAATACTCCAAGCTAATGATGGATTCTTGAACATTATCAACATTTGTTTTATTCCTCTTATGATTTAAATGTGTTTCATCTAAATCAATGATTTCTTCATAAATAGTAGAAATAGACTCATCATCAACCATCGGTCTTTGGCATTTATCTTGTTTGATCTTTTTGCGAGAAGGAGTGATAGTTACCTCAGTGGGATCAATCTCAATAAAACCTTCATTTGGAGTTTCCTCATTTTCAAATGTAACCCTTTTAGGATTTCTAGAATGAGGATTTTTCTTTCTTCTTTCATGTTCTTCTCTATCTTCTCTTCCAGGTTCAACCTCCATTGCTTTTTGTTTCTTTTTCCTTCCTTCTTGTGTCTTTTCAATATGAAAAGTGTTTATGACATCCATGTTATCCTTCTCTGTAGAGTAAATCCCCACTAACATATGTGAAATTTGTCCAGCAAAATTCTGTAAAAATAAAATATAACATTTTCGTGTTCAAAAAAATTAAAACACTAGCATGATACTAAAAATAATAAACGACACAAAAATAGAAATAAAAAACTTACATTGCTTTTCTCAATGTCATCAACGATGGATGCACATAATTCTGAAAAAAATTCATTCTTGTTATAATAGCTCAATTCGAAACAATATCTAAACTTAATATAAGGTCTCCCTTGTTTGAAAAGTGCATAAATAATATATGTGGTTGGCACCAAACATATATCTCATAACAAGCCAAGTGTTTGATAATTTCCATGCACATGTTTTGATTCGGCACAATACAAATATATATGATCTCCATTGCTTCCTTGCTTGTATTTAAGAAACCAAGAATATTTTTGTTTGTTTTCACCTTCCATAGATTTCCACTCTCTAACATTCTTACTTTCCCTAGATAGCTCAAGTGTTAATCTATCATTTTGTTGCCTAACATTCATGGAGGTTCCAGTTGCAATTTTTGATGCCATTATTGCAGGTCATGATCCAGATATATTGAGAGATAATCTCTTTCTTGACATTTTCCTATATTAAGATAAAAAAATAAAGTAGACCTTTTACATTATAATCAACTAAAAAACATAACATTGATTATAAAAACTAATTGTTATATATATGTAAAAAAACTAAAAAAACTATAACATTGATTAGATGTATATGTAATGTAGCATAAAACAACATCGGTATGTGTTATATAACATTTAACAATGTTATATGTTATATAACATATAAGTATCATATATGTTATATAACATATAACATTGTTATAACATATAACATTGTTATATAACATATAACATTCTTATATGTTATATAACATATAACGTGTAACATCTTGCTCCGGCGCACTGAGTGAACTTATTCTTTGAGGACACTTGTTCACAAGTGATTCAGATTATTATGATATTAAAACATTTGTCTTTGATTATGATGCGTCATGGGTAGATGACATGTTGTTTTACTACATTGACATAGACAGGTTCTATTCACTCGGTTTTTCTGAGTGTGCAGGGTTTTGACCTTGAGGATGCAGAGGCATTGATGGAACCCCTTGGACTCCGGATCGAGTGAGGGAGTGTTCTTTTGTGGTTTGATTGATTTACTGTGATATTAATACCTTTTGATTAGATGATATGATGTGGACATGTTCTGATATGATTGTTGATGATGCAGGCTGATGATAGCTTGCCGACCAGACTCACATATGGAGTAAAGGCATAAGACATGACTACCAGAGAGGTTGAGGGAGAGGTGTGGTCAGCAGCCCTGCCACAGCCTACTAGCACTCTCGTCGTGGCTCGAACTGTAGGTTAACAATTAACTAGTTCGAGAGGACCCACGATGCCGTGAGGACGGACTGCAACAATCACTCACAATGATTCTAAGGGGTGTGCAATAAGGCGGGGCCCTTATTCCTTAGAATCCCTTAGTCTCCCACAAGTTCACCTGGTGGAGTGTTGAATCCAGGGGTTATTGATGTCTATCAATCAGTTAAGAGGCAAGTGGAACCCTTGGAGCACATGGTGCGTCTTGAAGGGCATGTCACGCAAAAGAAACACAAGAGGCGAGTGGCACCCTTAGAGCACGTGGTGTGTCCTGAAGGGCACGTCACGCAAAAGAAAAAAAAGAGGCTAGTGGCACCCTTGGAGCACATAGTGCGTCCTAAAGGGCATGTCATGTTGATGATGATGGAGGAATGAACCTAGATGGACCTAAGACAATTAACACCTTAAGAAATGTTAAAACAACTCCCCTAATTAAATGCCGTCTAGTTCAGAATCTAAGTCCTTAGTCTAAACCTTCGCTAGGGGTAAAATTTTGTCTACCCTTGAGAAAACTTCTATAAAAAAATAAATATTAAAATTAAAATAAAAACCACTTGAGTAATAATTTTTGTCTTCATAAATTCTTCGGGTAAAATGAAGGGAGTAAGAATTTAAATAAAATCTGTGGATATAAAATATAAAGAAGAAACTAATTATTTTTAAATTTTGATAGTTTAAAAAAAAAGAGATTCTAAATTAATAATAAAAGGGAAAAAGGGGTTAAATTGCAACTGTAGTTTTTAACTCTAATAAAAAGGGGAAAGAGGGAAATTATAAAATTTAGGAAACTAGGGAATTGAGGTAACATAAAAAGAGAAAGAGGGGAAACTTATGGTAAAAAGCAGGAGGTCAACTTAGTAAAGAATCTGCATTTAAGAACCTTTTAATTTTAAACTAATTTACCAATTTCATTTTAGGGAAAGTCTTTAAAACCTGTAAGGGAATCTAGGGACACCTAGGAGTAAATTTAGGAGTAACTCAAGGTGGGTGAGGGAAATAAGACAATTTAATAAATTAAAGAAAATAATTATTGGAGGAATGTGGGGGATGAATGACACTTGTACGAAGGAGAAATTTTAGAAGATTTTCATTGAAACTTAAATTAAATGCGATTTAGGAAATGATTGGAAGTTCTAAAACTCTATAAAAGAGAGAAAGGAGGAGGAAGAGGGGGATCGGTTGTTAGCGTAATGTTACGCTGTCAGATTAGTGACTTGACTGATTTACTTGTGGGAGTTGGGATTTCCCAGCTCGAAGAGGAGTGGTAGCTCGGCCTTGCGAGGCGAGCTGGGAGCTAGATGTACCATGTGGATAGTGTGTGACCCCTTTGTGGCTCGGGGGGCTAAGGGGGAAGCAGAGTACCCTTAGCGTTGGCTGAGAGGTACCAGTGTAGTGTCGACGGTCAGCGAGCAGGATTTGCATGGAGCGCGCGGACGACACTCGAAGTAGGCGAACAAGCAACAATGCGCTTCTTGTTTGAATGCTAGAATGTTGTAGGTTTGATGATTTAGATCGGCGTGTGTATTGGGTAGAAAAATATTGAACTTTAATCTGTGCTTAGTTCTTGTGGGATTGACTGTTTTTATTACTCCATCATTGGTAAATATATGAAAAATGTAACAGATGTAAAAGGTTTCCTATGCTTTGTTTTATTTTATTTCTGCACTTTAATGACAGTTTCCACCTCTTGACTGTAAAGTATCTACCTTATCCACCATGGAATACCATGCGTGATTATGGTGTGCCTGCGTTAGACTGTGTGGCTGCATTGTAAGTCTTTGTTGGACAACGATTCATCTTCCTTTGTGGTGTTAATATTGTATCTTCCACCAATTACCTTCATTCTTTAAACTGCGAGCACATCCATCTCTACAACAAATATTGGGTTAAACTCAGCCTTAGACTTGTGACAACGATTTTAGTGACCTGTTGAAGGCCCTTCTCTGTGTACTACTTTATTGCATGCCTTGGGTTGTTGGATGTTGGCTCTGTGGTTTTTAAAAAGGAAATTGAAGGTGTACTCTCTATTGTAACTAAGGCTCAACAATTATTAAAGATGGTGTTATTACAATCTTTGAAAAATGTGTCTACTGTATGAATTGTTAAATCTTCTTAACATTAATAACTTCACAGGCTCAACAATCATTGAAGATTGTGTCAATACAGTTTCTGAAAAAATGCACCCACTGTGTGCACTGTTAAAACCTTTTAAAAATTTACGACCTCACACCACCTCTTAATGACTTGATCAAGGCCGACTGTGGTGAATGGGCGACCGCCACTATTTGCATATGACTTGCCTTAATACCACGATTGGAAATGTGATTGAATGTTGTGAAACCTTGACATTGCCTTGAATGTTCCAACCTTTAACGTTTTAAATCCGAGGTCAGCCATCGCACCAAAAGGATTTTAAAATTTAAGTTTTCCATGGATAAAAAGGACAAGTGTGTCGAAGAGGCGTTGCCTACGCTTATGTTTTGCGTAGCCGAGCAACGTTGCTCTTTATAGATTAAAGGTTGAAAATTGTTCATAGATTTAATAATCTTACTCCTGGAAACCATCGCTCTAATGGATTGTAAATGCCATTATATTTTATATTTAGAATTTGTTAAACTCTAGAAGCCTTGAAATGTTGGGATAACGATGCGCATGATCAATCTGAGGCACTGCTAGATTTGAAGGGAAATCGGGTGGTGATTAAAAAATTATGAAACAGTTTCATCAAAACTTTTAAAACCCACTCCAACATTCCACCTTCTAATG
>JASDQU010364053.1:0-11650 GCA_032191745.1 Picea mariana
AGAAGATATTCTAAAACAACAATTAGCAGTGAAGAAGGTAAGATGGGAAGCTCTGGAAGCTGAAGTAGTGGTTGTCAGAAAAGATCTAGAGAAATTCCAGGCCTTATACCATCAGAATCTGACAAGCATTAAAGCCTCAGAAGTATTAGCCACCATTCTGAATCAGAAAAGGAATCCAAAGTTGAAAACTAGTTTGGGTTATGAAGAAGGATCAAGTAGTGGCCAGCCAAGCAACATAGAATCCATCAAGTTTGTCAAATCTATAGAAAAAAAAGAAGATAATCAACCACCAAGGAGGATTAAAAGAAAAAGTACCAGAACCAAATCTGTAGAACAAATAAATAACACACACTTTGCTCAAAGAAATCATCAGCATGGAAGAAATCAACCTGCTCAAAGAAGACAACCATTTTCCAGGTACAAAGGATTTTTTTAAGGATATTGTTTTTTTTTGTTCTAACTTTGGTCACAAAGTTGTAAACTGTTCTTTAAGATTTAGATATGAGAAATAAAGACACTCAAGGAATAAATATCTGCTACAACAAAGAATGAGACAACCAAGTAACAAACAACCACATATTGTAAATCATGTGATGACTGTGAAAAAGACATATGTTAAGCATAAAAATCGTTATGATCCTTTATTCAATGAACCAAAATGTTACACCTGCCATAATTATGGACATAAAGCTATAGATTGTCGCTTAAGGAACTATAAGCCAGACTTGAATCCCTCTGCTGAAAATGTCAAGGTTTGGAAGAAGAAAGAAAATGACAAGTGTGGATTAGTGTTGTCATATCAAAGACAAAAGAACCCCTGGTATATTGACAGTGGATGTTCCAAACATATGACTGGAGAAAAAAGTAAGTTTATGTCTCTAAGTGAAATAAAATTAGGAAATGTGACTTTTGGAAATGATGCACCAAGAAAAATCAAAGGTAAAGGAATGGTAAGTCTAAGTAATGGAAAAGGGAAAGTTCAAGATGTGTTGTTTGTATATGGTTTGAAACATAATATTCTTAGTGTCAGTCAAGTTTGTGATAGAGGATGTAAAGTTGTTTTCACTTCTAAAGATTGTAAAATACAATCTGTGAATTCAGGGCAGTTGATTGCAAAAGGCATAAGAACAGAAAACAATGTTTATGTTTTGAAATAAGAAAAAAAATAATGTCATTTAAGCAAGTATGATGAAAGTTGGTTATGGCATAGGAGACTTGGAAACCTAAATTTTGATCATATAATGAAACTTAGAAACAGTTGGGTAGTAAACGATCTTCCAAAAATATCAAAGCCATATGATTTTGTATGCAAACCTCGCCAAATAGGAAATCTTACTCGGACACAGTTTAAATATAAGAACTTTGCATCAACTAGAGAAACCTCTTCAGTTAGTACATATGGATTTATGTGGACCATCAAGAAAGGAAGGTACATGAAAAGAAAATTACTTCATGTTGATTATTGATGATTATTCTAGACTTACATGGGTTGCCTTTCTAAAAGAAAAATCTGAAGCATTTGAAAAATTCAAAGTGTTTAAGGCTCTGACTGGGAATCAAATAAGAAAATTATTGAAGGTAGTAAGGTCTGATGGAGGAGGAGAGTTTAGTTCAAGGGAATTCAAAGAGTTTTGTGATAAACACAGGATCAAAAGAGAGTATACTATTCCAAGGAATCCATGACAAAATGGAGTAGTTGAGAGACATAATAGATCAGTTCAGCAGATGGCAAGATCAATGATTAATGAAAGGAATATTGCTCAGACATATTGGGTAGAAGAAATTCATACAACTATACATATTTTTAACAAAGCTCATCTCAGGCCACAAAGTGACAAGACTCCTTATGAACTATGGTTTGGAAGACCTGCCTCAATCAAGCATTTTAAAGTCTTTGGGAGTAAGTGTTATATCAAGAATAATGATGAAAATATTGGCAAATATGATGACAGGGCTGATGAAGGTATCTTCTTAGGGTATGCTACAAAAAATAAAGGATACAGATGCTATAATAAGAGACTGCATAAATTGGTTGATTGTATTGACATAAAAGTTGATGAAGAAATCATGGTACGAGATGTAAGCAGTGTTGAATCAACAACAAAGGATATAGTTGAAGTTGAAGATGAACAGGTCCAAGAATCATAAAAAGAAGACTCTGATTCAGATGAAGATACAAATACTTAGGCAGATTCAAATCAACAGACAACATCAAATCCTTCCTCCAGAATTACTCAATAGAATCATCTTGCAAGTCAGATAATTGGTGAGAAAGACAAAGGTGTACAAACCAGAAGAAGGATAATCAAAGACACAGAGAAATCACATATAGCCTTCATATTCATGGTGGAACCCAAGAACTTTAATGAAGCCAGTAAAGATGTAAATTGGTTAAAATCAATGAATGAGGAACTGGATCAGATTGAGAAGAACAATAATTGGGAGCTTATTCCTAGACCTGCATATAAGAATGTAATTGGCTCCAAATGAGTGTTTAAGAATAAAATGAATGAATAAGGACAAAATGTTAGGAATAAAGCCAGATTTGTCTATAAGGGGTATGCACAAGTTGAAGGACAAGATTTTGATGAAACCTTTGCACCAGTGGCAAGATTGGAAGCCATCTAAATGTTTCTTTCCTATGCATGTCATAATAACTTTAAAGTATATAATATGGATGTTAAGTCATCATTTCTTAATGGAGATCTAGAAGAAGATGTATATGTGGAGAAACCTGAAGGATATTCATTGACAGATAATACTGACTATGTATGCAAGTTTAAAAATGCATTATATGGACTGAAATAGGCACCACGAGCCTGGTATTATAGATTGGACAAATTTCTACAGGACAAAGCGTTCAAGAAAGGTACTGTTGATAGTAATCTATACATTATGTTTGAAGGTGATGATTTATTAGTTGTTTTGGTTTATGTAGATGACGCTATTTTTGGATGTACTAATGACCCTTCAATTCAGTGGTTTGTTAATTCTATATAAACTGAATTTGATATTTCCATGATAGGAGAACTGTCATATTTTCTTGGTTTACAAATCAACCATAGAGTTCTGCAGGGATATTTATCTCTCAAGAAAATTAATTGAAAGAGATGTTGAAGAAGTTTCAGATGAAATATTCCTCTCCTATTAGTACATCTATGGTGGTTGGTTGCAAGATCAGTAAATATGATATTTCACTTGATTTTGATCAAAGAACATATCAATCAACGATAGGAAGTCTTTTGTACATCAAAACATCCCGTCCTGATATAATGCAAGTTGTTGGAATGGTAGGTCGTTATCAGTCTGCTCCTAAACAAAGTCATTTAGAAGCTGTCAAGAGGATATTCAAATATTTGAAGGGAACGATGACTTATGGTCTTTGGTATCCTAGAAATCATAATTTTCAATTAACTGCATATTCATATGTTAATTGGGAAAACTGTTTGGATGAGAGAAAGAGCACCATTGGAGGTGCATTCTTCTTAGGTGATTCATTAGTAGCATAGATTAGTAAGAAGCATGGATCTATTTCATTATAAACTATAGAGGAATAGTACATTGTTGTTGCTATTTGTTGTACTCATATCTTATGGATGATACAAACTCTTGCATATTTGAAGGTAGCTTATATTGATCCAATTCCACTTCACTGTGATAACACCAGTGCCATTAGTGTCTCCAAGAATCCTTTTCTAAATGCAAATACTAAGCATATACCAATAAAATATCATTTTCTCAAGGTTACAAACAGAGTTGTTCAACTGCATTATATTCCTTCCACAAAGAAGAGAGCTGATATCTTTACTAAACCATTAGCAAAGACACCATTCAAGTATCTACGCCAGAAGTTGGGTGTGACCTTGTTATCAAGTTAAAATATTCTATCTGATGAGGGGGAGAGTGTGCACAGTATATCTAATCAGGGGGAGAGTGCTCATTGTATCTCTGATCAAAGGAAGAATAGAGTCACTCTCAGTTTTCTTTGACATTGATGTCAAAGGGGGAGAAAAGGTGTGGTCATGTTGCTATAGTTGGAGGTCTAAGCATAATAGTGTATCCTTTTAGGGTTGCCATCAATGCCAAAGGGGGATATTTTTGGCATGTTTTACAAGAAGAGTGTTCTTTTCATTGATGGAAAGAAAAACAACGACGATGGAAAATAGGAAAAGAATAAGCTCAGGAGGAGAATAGAACAATATGCAGAGATAAAAGCTCAGAAGGGAAAGCGTAGTATAGAAACATGATTAGGATCAAAATCTCCACGGGACAAACCAGGACAGTTGATATGCATGTGCCAGATCAACAACAGGGATGAATTACGGAGAGAGAAATAAGAATTAAACGACTCACAAGTTGTTGTTCTGCAATCATCCTTGATCGTGAATCTGCTTTGAGAGTATTCACAACCGTTAGATCACTTTAAGTGGAAGGATAAAATAAGCGGGGAAAAGGGTTGATAATGCGAATACCTGACTACCCGATAGTCATTGGATCACTTTTGAGTGGAAGGATGAGATAAGATGAAAGATATGAGATTTCAATCATATGAATTCCCATCAGCCGTCGGATCAAATTAATGGAAGGATAGGATAAGCGAGGGAAAAGATTTGAGATCTCAATTATGTGAATATCTGACAACATTTGGATCATTCTAAAGTGGAAGGACGAGATAAGATGAAAGATCTGACATCTCAATCATCTGAATTTCCACCAGTGGTCAGATCGAATTAATGGAAGGATAAGTGAGGTAATAGATACGAGATCTCAATTATGTGAATATACGACAACTGTTGGATCATTCTAAAGTGGAAGGATAGGATAAGATAAAAGAAGAGTCATTGGATTCAATCCAAGTTAAAGCAGAATCGCAGATAGATCAAGATGTCGATCTAAAACCATGATCAATGAACAACATTCATTTAGGGTCTAAAGATGTGAAGAGGTTACACTTCAGGAATATCACTTCGAAAGATTTGTGAAGTTGAGAGTTGAGAATTTTGAAGTCGAGAGACATGAAAGGATCGCAGCCATTTATCTGAGAGGGACACGCGTCAGTGGATTGTCAGCTCCAGAAAAAGGTAATAGATATAAATTTGAGATTTGAGATCTCAGAAGTCTAGAGACCCGAAAGAGATCTCGACATTTTATCGAGAAAGGGGACACATGACCATTGATCTAGTTGAAAGGTCAAATTCTTGAAGTAGAGGCAGAGTCATTGATTGAGAAGGACAGGTGTTTGCAAATCATCGACTCTGGAATATTGACGTATGGAGGAAATCAGGGTTTGAGAGTTGAAACTCTCAAAGCCTGGATCACGAAATAAATCATAGTCGTTGATTTAGGAAGGTTAGATCTGATCCGCAGAACTTGAAAGAACAAATTTGAACCGTCAGTTCAGGAGCACCATCAAGATCATGAGATCGACAGTCCCATCACATTGTGGGGATTGAAGGTGCACAAAATTTAAAAAGTTGAGGGCGGGCCACAATCAAAACCATGGTTTTGGAGAAAGGACATGTGGAAGCTTGAGGTAAATTGTGGGGTGAAACGTATTTTGATTTCAAACCACCTTTGGCTGCACCCACAATCATGTGGTCACATGAGATCATCTCCCAAGGTCACATCAGTGGAATATAGAGGAACCTTGTGGCCGTCGACACTATATGTTACGCATTGAAAATTCAAAAATCCTCTACGTGTATAATCCAACGATGTTGATCAAACATAAACTAATCGAAGGGTTGTTGTTTCAATTTGTGGTTTCTTGACCAGTTACACTAACTGAATCATTGTTCTTGGGAATTGGAATCATTGTTCATAGGCATTTGAGATTTGAAGTGTAACGGATGATGAGAGAATGAATAAAAGAAAAATGTCGTGACAGAGGGAGGAATTTGTTTCTCTGTAAAACAATTTGAACTTTATGTAATGAAGATAACAATAGGAACAAAGTGAGAAAATGTAGAGATGAAGAACATAAGATTGACAGAGTAGAAATGGTGAAAAAGCGAAGACTGTACGAAAACCTAAGAGCATGAGAAGAACAGAGAAAGAGAATATGTAAAAAGACAACAAGTGGATCCAAGTATGAACATAAATAAGCAGAGCAATATTGCAGAACAAAGAAGAAGTGGTAAGTATTGAAATATCTATATTGTTGCAAGGGTTTAATCAAACAAAGTTTATAATCAGGGTGGTAGGGTGGTTCTAGGGAGGACTTTGGTCCTCTGTTATTCAAGTTGGTACTTGAATATTGGGAGTTGTAGCTAGAAAACAGGGTGGTAGGGCGGTGCTAGGGAAAACGAAGAGTTTTATGTGTGCAAGTTGGTGCTTGTATAAGTGGAAGTAGGTGCTTCCATCCAGTTGGTGTTGGAGACCATAAGGAGCAAATATGCTTCTTTCTAGTGGGTGCTAGAGAATCTTGAGGGTTGGTTCTCTTTACAAGTTTCATCTTGTTAAAGAAGAGGTTGTAGCCTCATTTTGAGTTGGTGCTAAAAGAGTGATGATGTACAGAACATAAAATTTGCCTTTCATTCTAAGAAGAAGGGGTTTTCTCCCTTTATGGGTTTCCTCATGAATATTTGTCTCTGTGTATATCATATGTGTGATTGATGTTTATTATTTCTGTTGTTCATGTCTTACATAATCTTGATGATCACTTGGAGAATATTAATAATATTTTAATAGGTATACTATTGTTTAAGCAAAGTAACAACTGATTCACCCCCCCTCTCAGTTGTCTTAGTAACTTCCAACACAAACGACCCCAAGTGAACGTTTTTTGCTCACCTCTAGGGACTTCACATTGGAGTCTCAGTGCTCCACCTTAACATGAACATTCCCTTGACCAAATCTAGCCAAGTAAGCCTTCACCTCTTACCTCTAGGCCCATTTATAATGGATTTCACCAAGACTTTTATAGGCTTCATTACATGCAATCCATGGAAACAATACCACAGGATACCCAAAAAACATGGACCCAAAAAGCCACGTTATTTGACCTAAAAAACATATTTAACTCATTAACTCTTTCACCAATTTAAGGCTAACCCAACATACATGAACCCCCCCACATATTTAATCTACCTAAATATATGTCTATAATTTTCATAGGTGACCCAATAAACTAGGTGTATGCATGCCTATCCATATCCTACAGGCGTATGCCCATTTACATGCAATCAATTATTTTTACAACTCCAAAGTAAATACATTTTTTTTTTCATGGTGACTCAACCATCACCGCTCTGCAACCTCTATACTATAGAAATATAAAACTTCATCAACCATACCTGTAGTTGAGTTTTCTTCTATTTTGGAGTCCTCTTTGGATGCTTGTTGTCTTTTCCAACAATCCTTCTTGAGGTGTTGAGATTTTCCACAGAACCCAAATTTTCCCTTACCCTTACTATCTTTTGAATTAGACCTGGTTGTACCTTTATGATATTTCCCTCCTTCTGTAGATCGACCTATGAACACCATTACTTGTGCTGTTGAGGTTTATTTACTGGATATTATCATCATTTCCTCAAACAATAGAGATCCCACAACAATGTCATAATCAATGGCATCTATTTATCTAAACCACATAGATGTGACCAGATGATCCCAAGAATCATGCAAAAAACACAATAGCGTAACCTCATTGTCCTCATTTTCGTACTTCACTTCCATACTAGATAATTGACAAATTAGAGTATTGAAAGCATTTAAGTGATAAACAATTTTTGTACCTTCTTTCATTCATAAGTTGTACACATGCCTCTTTAAGAAGATTATGTTCATCGAGGACTTTGTCATATACAGACTCTCGAGTCTGTTCCACAAACCTGTTGTTGTCTCCTCTCCAACGATGTTAAGCAGAACTTCATCTACCAGACACAAATGAATGGTATTGAGGTCTCTTTCATCCAGATATTCTCAGTCCTCATCTTTCATGCTTTCCAGTTTCTTTTCCTTGCCCGCCAAATCCTTTTTCAATCATTGTTTCACAAGAAGATCTCGCATCTTGAGCTTCCATAACTCAAAGTTGTTCTTACCGCTGAATTTCTCCACCTCAAACTTAGAGCTATGCACTTTTTCCATTAGCACAAACCAAAATACCCAAACCAAACTTACAATACTAATCCTTTATATGGAGGAATTATCTTATTAAAGGGTGAACCCCAAAAACAATAATTAAAAGGTTTAATCCAAAAACCTTTTAATAATATATAAAAGTGTGCACCTCACATGTATTTTATAAGGCATCCACCCATGAAATAAAATGATAATTTATAAAATATATCCACCTAATCATCCTACACTCATTTAATAATCCTCCACTCATTTAATAAAGGCGATTCTCCATGTCTTATTCATAATAAAAAAAAAAGGTTGAATTTCATACCATGACCTCGCAAACCTTTAATTTTTGGATGAAACAACTAGTGTCGCATCCCAAGTAAGCACCCTAGATAAGGATAGCTTGCAACACTCTCCAAAAGTGTCGTACTGTATATCATTTACCACCTGTGACACTTAGCTTGCGACACTTTCTCCAAATTGTTGCATTGTGTAATATGTACTACCTGCGACACTTTGCAAAAAAATCAAATTTTGCAAGTGTGCTTGCAACTGTAGCACTATGTAATAGGGACAACCAACGAAACTGTAATAAAACTCATCCTAGGCTGATCCACTCCACTCGACTTAGCTCAGTATACCTTCTTTGTTATCCAACAAATGAATTATCTTCTCCTTCGCTCTTAGATCCTTCAACTCTGTGCTCTGATACCACTTGTTAGGAAGTGGAAACATAAACATAACAAGATTCTAATAGCAAAGAAAATAAAACCGGGATCAAATTAGACACAACAACAATCACACAATTGACATTGATTTACGTGGAAACCCAATACGAGAAAAAACCATGGGGAAATAATAATAGATATTCTTATTATTCAAGGGAGAATTACAGTAGCCAATCACATGCATGCAACCATCCTCTCCTCTCTACACACACACCACACTCCATAGTATTGTGTCTTACGTACACCTCTATGGGTATGATAGTTATATAATATCTAATAGATGTTTAGATGAACTGATTACAACCTGATCCACTAGTTACACAACCTATTCATTGAAGAGTGCATGCATGCACATTCTAAATTTAGCTAATGTGCATGCTACCGCATGGGAAATTAGTTGGAACTTTTTCAATGGGATTTATTGTGCCTCACTAAAACTTCCGCATGTGTGACAATTTTTATTTGACATATTAAAAAAGTTTAAAAGGGTTAAAAGATGTTAATTTTGGTTTATAAAAAGGGCCTTACCCCTTTTCTTTACCATTCTCAAGAACCTCGACACTGTAAGAGTTACCATGTGCAAAGAGATTCATGAAGCCGCCACGAAAGTTGTATGGGTTCTTACCAAACATCCCAATCAAATTTTTGCATATATCCACTCACTTTGAACAAGGCACAAGCTAATATGTTTTCCAGCAGGTTAAATCCATTTTTGCATTCAAAAATGCAATTTAAACAACAAAAAATTGTGATTTCATGCAGATTTAAGTCGTTGGATTCCGACGAAAAAATCCAAAACATAAAACAATTAGACAACGCCATTTTATTTTGTTGTACAACTTCCATTCATTTGAAAAAAGAGAATCTACCTTTTAACCAATGTGTCATTGTCACTTGGCCATAGAATCTCCCAAAACATCAGATAAAGGTATAAAGTGGGGATTTCCTTTCTTTTCACTAGCCCAAATTTTCTTTATGGCTGCCAAATGCCATTGAACCCTGCAACCAAATTGAATGTTGACGAACCCCCTTTTTACCGACCAACCGAAACCCAAATTTTAATGCTTGCAAAAGGTATAAAAAGGCCCAATGGGATAGTGAAGTGATTTAGAACTTAAAAAAAAAGAAACATTGAGAAGGGAGAAATCATGCATATCTTGTTTGAAATTTTGAAAGAGTGAAATTATTTGAAACTTTGAAAGAGTGAAAGAGGTCAACAATATTTATCAATGGTTTTTAAAAATTTAAAAAACCAAAAAGGAAAGTCTTGAATGTACAATGTATAAATTCCTTGTGTATAATAAGGACATTCTGAATTATTCAAAATCATATTTATGTAAACAAGAATTGATGATGATGAGGCCATCATGTCTACATACCAAGAAGAGCTAATATCAAACCACAACACTACTCTTGGAATGATTAACATTTAATTAAAAAGAACGTTGACGAGACTCATATTCTTAGCTTCATAAAACTATTAATTGCCTATTTGGCTTTGGATCATTGAATTTTCCATTGTAGTGCATAGAAGATAGGTAGAGACCCATTTTGTCATTGGATCGATGACCTTCATAATCCGTGAAATTCAAACTGCTTCATTGATGGAAAAATTTTAATGTGTTTTTTCATACTAGTGGACCCTGGAATTATAGTTTTCCATTATGTTGAGTTCATATGGATTGAAAACATATAGGTAGCCAGAGATCAAAAACCCAATTTATCTAGACATCTAAAATACATGTAAAAACCCTTGGGAGGTAAAATTTTGGACTTCATTTCGAATAGTGCTTCACCGAGACCAACAACTTTTTGCATGTACTTGATTCCTATTATATAATCTTATAAACAGATTATTGGCATTACTGAAATCACCATGCGTGTTACTGATTTTAATCAGGGAGAGAGGTCCTTGGTCACCAAACACACTTGTGAAGAAAACTTGGCTAATTTCACCACCTTTCACTGAAACTCCATTGAATACTTTTCATCGATGAGGGATGAATTTGATGACAATAGAAAGGTTGCATAAACATATTCAAGCAAGTTATATCCAATCAAATCCATGAGGTTTGATAATAAGGAAAAATATGCATGTAATGTAAGGGATGCAAGAAAACCAAGTTCATGATGCAACTATTATAAACTATTAAGATTGCATTCGAAAACATGACAGTTGAGTGATACATCAAATCATTTCAACCAACTACACACATTGTTCAGTAAATCACAAAAGAGGAAAGACAATAAAGAAAATAGTCTATTTGAGGACGTCCATTAAATTTTTTTAGAGAGCCTCGAGTTTGAAAACTCAAGTTTTGTTGAGGCTTCAACATGTCTCAATATTTTGAATAAAATGAAAATACCGTTGATTAAGGTTGGTTGTCAATGATGTCAACACTTGAAGAAAGCCCCATAGCACAAAGGTTTGGGTAACGGACCTAATATTGTTTGATGTAAATATGACTCATTATTGTTTTTTCATGGTTGATAATGAGTAAATATGGATGAACTCCAAAGTGGTCCCCTTATGGTGAAATCCCTCACGAGAAGATGCTTTGCGGAGTAAGAGAACCCATGCTTAATTATGGAATAATGAGATGAAGGACCATGAATTTGTCAGGGAAACTATCCTAGAGGGATAGTTTGTCATTCCATTTCCAGTGGTATGTGGAACGTCACATAACTCCTCATGGTTAGAGAGTTATGGCCATGAGAAGTTGGAGACCCCAGGTTTGGGTAATGTACCCAAGTTTGTTTGATGGGTACCGGTATGAGTTATGATATATTTTCAGATAATACTATTATATATGAATAGTACATGTCATTCCATTTCTGGTGGTATGTGGAACGTC
>JASDQU010364059.1:0-10186 GCA_032191745.1 Picea mariana
AGGATCCACGTGACGTTCCACATACCACCGGAAAGAGCATGATGTATACTATCCATCCATGGGTGTTGTATATACATGTGCATTTTCCTTCATGTCCAAATAACTTCATCAATCTTGTGGTCCAAAACCCATGACTAGGGTTGACATCAATGACAACAACCAATCTTCCAACATAATTTACGCCAACTGCAAAGTCTACAGGGCAAAGATAACTTTTTACGGCTCTTTGACCCGGATTACGCCACCCGCACACACAGGTTCCTCTGCTTACTACGTCATGATATCCCATTTCGATGGGATGAACATGTTCAAACTGATTTTTATGATTTAAAAGTGGCCCTATTGAATGCCCCTTTGATTATTCCTCCAGACTATGATCGTGACTACATCCTCTACTTGTCTGCCTTAGGCGTCTTAGTAGCAGGAGTCCTCATCCAACTAGGGGATGATGGGCGGGGACATGTCATTTACTACATCAGTAAAACTATTTCAAGACCACCTCTGAAATACAATCATGATGAGAAACTAGCCCTCGCAGTTGTCCTCATAGTTCAAAAACTATGTCACTATATCTTGCTTCACACTACCAAAGTCATAGCAGATTCTAACCCCATGCAGTACTTTCTTGTTTCATGAAATATTAATGGAAAATTTTCCCGATGGATCGTCATCCTTCAGTAATATGACCTAGAGTTCTTAACTCCCAAAAGCATGAAATCACTTGTTCTCGCCTAACTCATCACGGTGTTTCCCTCAGACACTAAATCTTCACTCGTCAATATGTATTTTTTCGATGAAAACCTCTTCTTCATCCCCTCGGATGACCACTGGTACAACGACCTTCTCGTCTACCTTCGGACACAAATTTTTTGTTCTCATCTCTCCCGAGACGATCGTCAGCACATTCTCCATCAAGCCCCTCGATATCTCCTTATCGATGAGATATTATACCGACGAGGGGTTGACACCATCCTTCGTCGATGTCTGACCATTGATGAAGCCGACAGAGTCTTGAACGATTTCCATAGTGGTGCTTGCGGTGGCCACCTCTCAAGTATGTCCACCGCCCAAAAAATCATTCAAACAGGCTACTTCTGGCCCACACTGTTTCATGAATCCATACATGCTATAAATTGATGCAACAAATGCTAGCTCTATGAAAACAAAGCATGAGTGCCACCCACTCTTCTACATCCAGTCATCCCCGCCGGCCCCTTTTGCAAATGGGGCATAGACTTCATGACTTGCAATCCTCCATATAGTAATGGACACAAGTACATTGTCGTGGAAGTAGATTACTTTACCAAATGTGTCGAAGACATGCCTACCTTCAATGATACCACTGACACAATAACAGGTTTTTTCTTCAGCCACGTCATTACCCGTTTCGAAATTCCACTACAGTTAGTATTTGATCATGGTAAGCAATTTAAGAACAATATCTTCATCGAACTCTCCTCAAATCTAGGCTTCTCCCATGAGTTTTCCTCCCCAAAATACCCTTAGTCCAACGGACAGGTTGAGGCTGTCAACAAAGTCCTCAAAACCATGCTACAACGTACCGTCAAAAAACATAAGACAAACTCGCATCATATGTTGTTTTCAGCATTATGGGCTTATCACACGGTAGTCAAAACTACCACTGGTTATACACTATTTCAAATTTTCCATGGGATCGAATCCACCCTCCTATCGAGTGTGAAATTCCCACGTTACACACCACCATCGATCTATTACCTGACACTACTCCAATGGAGAAATGCTTGATGACCTTAGAGTCATTGGATGAAGATCGTCGATCTTCATTACAGAATAACGAGGCACCTAAAAAATGGTCAAAATCCACCTTTGACCGCCATGTCAACCTTCATTCATTTAACGAAGGAGATCTCGTCCTAGCCTATGATATTGCCCACGATACTCTTGGTCATGGGAAATCTGAATCATTATGGCATGGACCCTACATTTTCCAACACTACCTCACTAAAGGTGCATACATCCTGGCCTCTCCAGAGGCTATCCTCTCTAAGAACCCGTCAATAGGTTGTACTTAAATAACTTTTATGCCTGAGTGTAGCCATTCTACACTAGGTTTTTTCTTTGTACACATTTGTAGAGTTTTTAGTCTTCTTTTTTCTCCTCTACTCCTCATGTCTGAACTACCATCCATGTTATTGAAAGATGCATCCCCCATCGGCCTACCACATCGGTTACACTGACGGTACTAGCTGTTGGACACATAATCTCACCTTGGTCGCTTAGGCCCTCTATACCCCCTCACATGAACTGCTCCACTCCAACGGCATATGTTTTGGCTCAGCCACCAACAACCAAGCAGAATAAGTCGTCGTCATTGGTCTCCTCACCAAGGCCAATCACCACCACATTCCTCACCTTAGCCTGGTATTAGATTCCCATCTTATCGTCCTGCAGCTCAACAATGTATATCGTGTTCGCGATCCTTTCCTCTTTTGCAAATACCCGCAAGTTAGACTCTTATCTCGAAACTTTGATTCAATTACATTTACACATATTCCACGACAATTTAATCAAATAGCAGATAATATGGATAACCTAGTGTTAGATTTCCATTTATCACATCAACACATCATCCCATATACATAAAACATCATACATCAGTCACAACATATAGATTAGACATCATAAACCATAAAAAACATAAACACATGTAGACATAACAAAGAGCCAAAAGATATATATATATATCCTTCGAAGTGTCATAAATGTTTAAAAAGTAAAAAATATACATCATCCGTAGGTTAGTGAGTCCCCTCACCCCGATAGGTACAAAATGGGTACCCCCTACCCTATACAAAATGAGTATCAACTACCCTTTACAAAATGGGCTCTCAAGCCTATCTAAATACAAAAAATCCAGCACTTATAGTGCCCCCAGATCTCCACTAACAGTTCCTCTGTCAACTGGAGATGCCCCACCAGCTGGGGGTCCTCCAGGTCCCAGGAGAAGTCAACCAATCATCGCTACCCCCTCTACAGCTTCCCGGTGGATCAAGGTCGGCCACTCTACCGGTACACCCACACACTACTCCAGGACCCTCTCTTCCCGTATGTAGGCCCACGTGCCCTCCAACACACATTGAGGCACCTCCTCAAACTGATGATGAAGGTCCTCCATCCCCCCTCCGACCTCTACCCGTGACTTGTGCGTTGGTCCAACACCAACGTCATCAAATATGCACCTCTGGCCCGCCCTCGGCTCATGTGTTAGCCCAGTAACAACATCATCTCTCTTACACCGTTGTCCCACCCACGACTCTACTCACGTTGGTCGCACTGGCTCCTAGCGAGCCGGCTCGCTGACCATATTATCCTCATGGTCTCGGGGTGTTACCCATGATTTTGGTCATCATGATGATGTATTGATGATGGTGTACTCAGGCTCTTCATTAGAACTTTCTCCTGAGGAAAGTTACCTTCATCTCTTTCTAGAAATCACATTTTTTGAAGACTGTTCGCAGGCTGCTAGTATATTTGCCTGCGGGAATGTATGATTCTCACAGGCTGCCTTAAGCCAGGGTGCAAGAAGTTCGCACTGTGTTGAACTGCTAGGGTGCGAACTCTTTCTTAAGCAAGGAAAAATATGAATTCTCGATGCTTCTAGAAGGGAATCTTCTAGAAGGATGAGATGGCATTCGAATGGTTATCCTAGTACTGGATTCCCTGGTATTTTGGGATCATTCTTATCCAAGTAACCAATTCATTCTCTCCTATATATTGAGTGAATTCTCATGGAAAAGGTTAAGTAAACAAGGTTAAGCAAGATTCATTGGAGAATTGGTGAAAGATTGTGTGAAGGACTGAAACTACAGCAGCTAGGAAACTCCARCAAGTTTATCAAAGGTGGTTAATCTTCTTCATGCAAGTGAGCAAGTGTGTGTGTCGGAGCCAAGGGCCATTGAAAGGAAGTTTGCAACATCAAGGCTCAGGTTGTAATCTTTACTTTCCATTAATATGATACAGTAATATGTCCCTTTCCCATAAAGCTAATTCCACTTTATTGTATAACTCCTTGATCATATACATAGATTGATTGTTGAATAGATTGTGCTTTCTTCACTTGGGTTGGTTTGTATTGTTTTGGTCTTGACTGTACGAGAGCATTGGAGTGAAGCAGGAGCAACAAAGACCAAAGGAAGTGATCATAAGGTATGTTCTTTTTTCTTGCCTCCTATTTAATTCAATGGTTAGAATCTAGGGAAAGAGTCATGTTCTGTCTTGCTTTATTCTAGATCCAGGTGGATCTAGGGAGATCGGTTTGTGTCCACACTTACGGATTTATCCAATAACAAAATTGGCGACTCCGCTGGGGATCATCCCATTTTATTTGTGGCTTTTGATATTTTTCTGTCGCCATTTGCTCTGGTTTCACTTTTCTCCTATTCTGTCAATCTCTGAGTCTTCAGGATATCCTGATAGACATTCTAGGTCCAGAAGCCTTTTTGAATTTTGCTTCATTTTTCAAATTTTGATTATGTTCAGGAATTCTCGCACTGCACTTCATTGCAGCCTGCAAGAATAGGTAGAGTTCGTACTCTGCCCATAGGTTTCAGTGCGAGGTTCTCGCACCCTACTCAAGGGTCACCTGCGAGAATCAGTGATTCTCTCACTGTGTTATATTACCTGCCTGCGAACACCATTTTTCAAAAGTTTGGATTTGAGTTTTGGTATTTTCAGCTGCTCATATCAGTTTGATTACCTCTTATGAGTTTCTTGGACCTCTGATTGGTATCTTTCTTGTCTTTGCTTGTGTTCATGAACAGTCTTAGGGTTTCAAGGCTTTTCTTGTCATTTTGGGCTTGACTTTCATTTCTTGACTTTTCTTGGCAAAACCATTCTCTCTGACTTCAGAATCTGAGTGTGTTTGATTAGTTAAGAACCAGTGATTGGTAGAAAGTTGAGTTTTCTTGGTCTTTTTTCATTGGCTTACTGTTTTAAAGGTCATTTTTCTTATGCAATTGAAAAGACTAGTTTGGGTTTCTTTGTTTTAACAAAGTTCATTATTGCTTTTAGTGAAAATTTTGAAACAAACAGATTTAATTTCTTGCTTTATAGATTGGGGGCATCCTTGCATTTGATGTAGCAAAATTGCATGATTCTTGGCATTTTTTGGGGGGGGCATGAATTGTGCATTGGTGTACAGTACCTTTTTCTCATTTCTTGAGAATCTTGATATTGATGAGTTTAATATATTTTAGGACATCGTGCATATGGGAATGATAAGTGTTTTCTCCTTCTCGTAGCATAGCTTTCATCGAAATGAAAAAATTGCATCTTCATATCTTTGCATGATTTTCGAGTCGGTCAAAACACCATATTGTCCACGCCATTTTCCTCTTGAGTAACAACAGCCATAAAATAAAGCGCTTATAAAAATTGATTAGACATTTTTATCTTTTCTGGTAGCAAACCTACATTAGATTAGTTGTAGGGCTTTGGAATAGGTGTGAAAGATAACTTTCCAAAGTTGCAAACAAACATAGAATCTTGAGTTAGCGAGCGGTTAAATCCACTTATTACATTTTTTCCTGGGAAGCCCTTCTAACACAAGGGTCAATCACGAGGTTGCATTGATACTGGCAGAGTTACTCACCCTCGTTTGTTGGTCTTGGTGTAGAGATTACGTGTATTATGGGGGTCGCTTGAGAGGTATACCCACAATGATGAGTGGAAGCTTTTCAAGTTGATTTCGGGCTAGATACCCTGCCCTTGCACATGGATCGGACTGTCGACTGTTTCCCTAGGCATCATTGTAGTAACTGGTAATCTTAGTGTCCTATCTCTTTAGGGTCTTTACACAAGGTGACTGTGGAGGGGCAAGTCTTCACAGTACCTGGAATCGACGTTGGCCAAACTCACTCGGGCTCCTTGGAGGGTATACCCACGATTATGTGTGGAAGCTTGCACTAGGGTGTAAGTCCGTTAAGAAGGTCGTCAACGTAACTTTTCCACCTGCTCTATCTCAGCCCCTTCTTACATTGTTCCCTCGATGTTGGATTTCATCACCAACTAGTGCGTTCATTGTGAGAAGGTTTTGTTTGTTTGCTTGCTTCCTATATTTTTAGTGTGTGTTGTTTGTTTTTCTTAGAGGACTCTAGATTGGAATTTTTTTTTTTAATGGTGTCAGTTCCTGAAATGACCAATGAAGGAACCTTTGCTCCAAGGGAACCTTTTGTTTTTCCTTCTTATGGAAACATTGGTCCTCCTCACATCGCTACTTTGAGCCTTCCAGGTCTCACAATTGGATTACTGGTGTGGTTGTTTTCCACTCAGGTAATCCCGAATGCAGCAAGTGCTTCGGTCACAAGCACTTCCCCCCACGAGAATCAACCTCATGTTGATCCTTCACCTTCTTCACCAGTAAGGTCTTATTCGCCTTCTTCTCTTGCAAGTTCACCTTCTGTTTCATCTTCTTCGTCGAGTGAAAGTTCTGAAGCTAGTAACCCGGTGAATAAGAAGAAGAAGAAAAGGAAGATTAAGAAGAAGAAAGATAAGTGAGGGTCAAAACCTCCAACCACTGTCAAACATGTTGGANAGTAACCCGGTGAATAAGAAGAAGAAGAAAAGGAAGATTAAGAAGAAGAAAGATAAGCGAGGGTCAAAACCTCCAACCACTGTCAAACATGTTGGAAAACAACCAGTTACTGTTAATCATGCTGGGAGTGTTGATGATGTCAAGATCACCCAAACAACCCGTAAGCCCAAGTACCCTTGCAGGCTTTGTAAGGGTAGCCATCTTCTTAAGGAATGCCTGGGTCTATCCAAGGTTATAGAAGCATGGTCTACACATCCTCGCCAACCCATGTCATCAGCCTCTAAACAACATATTGATGACCTCCCGTCAACTAGTCATGATACGGTTGGGAAGAAGAAAAGTAGAGTCAAGTTCCTGTGCATGTTATATAAAGGGAGTCATCTCACTCACCTTTGCCCTTGTATGGATGAAGCCTCGAAATTATTGGAAGACATGACTGTTTCACAGCCTCAACTTCCAGCTGCTTATGGTAAGCTTTCTCTCAACCGTCCAATGGTTGATGGAATGATCACTCCGGTCCCTTCATCGGTTAATACGGTTGATCATGTCGTCAATATGGTCACATCCTTAGTTGAACCAATTGACAAAGTGTTTGATCCGATACCTTCCTTGATCAATCCCACTCTCCCCTTAGAGAGTGAAACTAAAACGGTCGATCCGATCCCATCCTCGGTCGATCCCACTCTCCCGTTAGAGAGTGTCACCCCAATGGTCGATTCGTTTCCACTTGTCGACCCCATTCTCCCCTTGAAGAATGAAACCCAAGTGGTCGATCTGATCTCATCATCTGTCAATCCTACTCTCCCGCTAGAGAGTAAACCCGATACTGCCCATGTTTTTCTCGTTGATACAGACTCTACCGTGTCAGGGGGTATTCCTCCTTCTCCCATGAAACTCCCTCCAAGTAATGAGGCCATCCATTTTGATTGGGGTGTGCTAACTGGACCTCGTCTTCCCTCTTACATTCCTTTCCAGATTACAATACAGGTTTGTGGTTAGGACGTTCCTCAAACGTTGATAGATGAAGGTTCGTCTGTTAGTATTTTATCCTCTATTGCTTGACAGGCTTTGGGTTGTCCTCCACTTGCACCAGTTATGCAGAATCTGTTAGCTTTTAACAGAAGAACCAGTCAACCCTTAGGGACCCTTCCTCAGTTTCATGTAACTTTGGGAGGGAAAACTGTCTTTATTGAGGTCATGGTAGTCCAAGACCCCTTGGATTTCGCTTTACTCCTTGGGTGAGATTATGTCTATGCCATAAAAGCTATTGTGTCTACTCTTTTTCGTGTGATATATTTCCCTCACGATGGACGAGTTGTGACTATTGATCAACTTTCATTCATTGACTCCAACTGGATTGCCTCCCTAAACGGTTCTTATATGCAGACGGTATCACCCCCGCCACAGGTCAATTATGTGGCGTTGTCGCCCATGGATTCAACTTCTGATGACTTAGATTCAGTAGTTGACATGGTGATCTCTTCGATAGGGTTGTTAGAGCCTGATCTCTTTACTCCTGTCACAACCCTCAACATGGTGTCCTTCCAGAGTGTGTTTCTTCTGTCAAATGAAGACTTCTTGGAAGCCATGACCGAGTTTTGTCCCTTGACATGGTGCCATTCTGGAGCATTGTCCTCTTGGAATCCATGATCAAGAAGAGAGGTCTTTGAGCATGGTTTTTTGATTTCAAGCTCGTTAAAAAATGAAACCACATCCGAGGATAGTTTTTGCGTCTCTGAGGCAACCTTGTTAAAAAATGAAACAGAGGTTATGAGCATAGTTCTTTTCCTGTGTCAAGCTTGTTAAAAAATGAAACAGACACCTCTCTTGAACCTTCTCTTCATCCACCCTTCTCCTTTTTCTCATCTCCTAGAGAAATTGGTGATGACCTCAGAGTCGGTGAATGAATCGAAGCTTGGAGGGCATGTCTCCATCCGTTGATGATCATTCTGGAGCTAAGCCACCAGTTTTCAAGCTGGGGGCATATCGAGCATGGTTTTTGTCCATTCTTGCACTCGCAAATACATGAGAATGCGATCGAGCATACTTTTATCACTTTTTCGGGCTCAACAAGGTTATACGAAAAAGGAACCCCCTGGAGTCCTATTTAAGCTCTTTTCAGACTCTCTAAACATGAAAAGATCACCGAGCGACCTTGCTATTTTCACGCTCGATAAAGTATTTGAAGAGAGCGTCTGGTGAGCGATAATTTATCTCTTTTTCGGTCTCATCCAGACTATTTTACGAAAAAGGAACTGAGAGAGTTCTCTTTTAAGTGTTTTTCCAAACTCTATAATCATGAAAAGCCTTCGAGTTTTCTAGCTTTGGACTCATTAAACAAACATTGCCAGATCCATGATGGGACCGAACCACTCCTTCTTAGAGTTCGTTAAACATACTCTGAGGGACTCGTCCAAAGGATGAGCTTACATCAACAAGCATATGTTATCCTCCTCAAGCTTGCGTAAAAATAAAGAGGTACTTGCCAGAAATGGTGGGGGGAAATTTGGGAAAGGGATATGTTTTCATCTTCGTATTAATTGGCAGTAAGTGTCACTCTTGAACATGACACCCCCTATTCATCATTTGAAGCCGGTTTGGGAAATCCATTTATCTCTCATTTGATTTGCTACAAGGTCATTCCCTGTGTCGTCTTTGAGTCAATGCTGCCAAATCATTGGTCATGCCATTCATATGTTCAAGAGAATTCCATCCGAAACCTATTTTGAGTCGGCCACCTGCAGTTATCCATTCTCTCCATGTCGGCCTTCCCTGTGTCCAGTCCAACTTGTAAAATRCTCTGTTTCACCTGCAAACTGTGTTACTCATTTCATGTCATTGATGGGGGATACATCAAGGCCCTCCTGTGACAAGTTTTGTTCTGTCGACTTCAGCCTATTATCTGGAATCAAGACTTAGAAATTATTTGGCACCTTGGAGCTTCCGTGCCTCAAGGACAAGTTTCCTTGCTTTCGACAGTGGGTTTACATTATTGACCCTTGATCGAAAGATTCTATCGGATGTTTGACTTCAACTCATTCATTCACATTCGATGGATTGTATTGCAGTACCTTGGGAGTCATTGACATCAATGGTGATTTCCCTCACACTTGTTAACGGTTTCATCAATGACCGGTAATCAAGTGGTTCTACCATGTTCGACTTCAACACATGTAATCACATGGTTAGATTCGTACTTTGGGCGACAAGATTGAAGACCCTGGATATCATCTTTGTGATCCAGGTTGCGATGGAGTATGTATAATTTGAGACACATAGATCCACTTTGTATGTCTCGTGGCTATGTCGTCTTGATTTGAAATTTCTCGCATAGATCCACAATGTATTCTGGTGGCTATGCTATATTTTGACGGCATGGATCCACAGTGTATGATTGGTGGTGTTAGCGATATTTCCTGTAGAGGGGATTAGATAGCAAAAGAAGGGGTTAAAAAACCCATTTGTCCTAAGTTCTGGGCGATAATGCGCCCATGGTAAGCAACGAGCAAGTCCGAGCGGTCCAGATTCGCGCGCCCGGATCAACGGCGTGCGTTGGATTCCGGACCCCCCTTGCCTTTCTACCTTTAAGCGGGGGGGGGTCTGGAATCGGGG
>JASDQU010364064.1:0-10343 GCA_032191745.1 Picea mariana
AGGTTTTCATCCTCTAACTAGTCGACAAATTCACAGATTAGATGGCCAAGTAAAACAAACAACAAAAAATTAATTTTTGTTTAAATTTAAATTCAAGATGGAAGCGATTTCAAGGTAGCAATGAAGATCATATGATTCATGATGCTCATCTTTAAACGAAAAACTATGCATTACCCCTCATTTTAGCTTGAGAGCGAAACGAAAATCTTTGCAGTGCCAGATTTACATTTTAGCTGAAGCATCGTTCCAAAGGTTTACATTTTTAGCTGAAGATATGCAACACAGGTGGGCAGAGATCTTTTTATGTTCTTTGTATAAACGGTATATATATCCAAAGTGATCTTTCTTTATTTGTTCTCTGTATAAACGTTATATATATCCAAAATCTAAACTGCTAGCTATAAGGTAAGATGGGTGTGAGATGGGTAGTAATAACAGTCACTTTGTACAAATAACTAACAAATATCAATGTGGAAGTATATTGCTAATAAATGGATAATATAACGGGAGATAAGTCGTTTAGATATACGTGAAAAGCCGAGTGTGAATTAATCAGGGTGGATATCAATAATACAATCACAATTTAATGTATAGGATGATAATGATTGTTATTATATATCACAATTAATTAATTTTTGTTAATAACTTAAAACATATTTTTTTTATAAATTGATAAGTTAACAAGTCAAGAAACTGAATAATATTGTAAATATTTTAAAATTGAAATGCCTATAGACATTTAAGCAAACCATTGAATAAAGTTACAGCAAACCATTGAATAAAGTTACTATCAAGCACTGTCTGTCAAATCAATTTGGTTAATAAGAAAGTTGCTATGAAGTACTTACTGTCAAATCAATTTGGTTAATGATAACTTTAAAAAAAAGAAAATGTTTCATATGAAGTACTGCCTGTCAAACTTATAAAAGGGTGACAAGCATCCAGGCAAGTGAGAAGAGCTGACAATCTGAGATGCAGTATGCAGAGAAGCATACTGCATGGTTGAGACAGGTTATGCAATGTTAGGAGAAGTTTTAGTACTTTGTCAGCGGAACCGTTAAAAGATTTCTATCAGAAAAATAGAATATTTCACTGTATCAGCCTCCAGACCATTGACATTTTACAGCCTTCACATATGGAAATGAAAATGAAACAGAGACGATTAACATATAACTTGTAATTTAAAGAGCATGAATATTTCACTGTATCTGCCTTTAAACCATTGACATGCTTCTTACATTCTTTACATATTGAAATGGAAATGGAAATGAAAATGAAACTATCAAGTGTAACTTGTAATTTAGAGAGCATGCTATTTATAGGTAAAAATCAAAATCAAATTCAAAACAGGTTTTTTTTTTAAAATTTAATTTCAATGTTATTGGGTATTTAGATAGTTCCATACTATAAGTGCTGAATTCAAATATATGAATAAAGCATGCTAGTTTATATAACTTACAAAATGTCATGGAGAAACATGTCTATCAAAATTTTTCAAAAAATCCACGGATAAATAACAATATAAAGAAGAACAATTTGACCAAACTATTAACTTACAATTAAAAAATATGCAAAACAAAGTATATAAGAATTATTTAATTTAATAAATTAGTTTAACTAATTAAAATGAATGTTATTGGACAATTGGATAGTTACATGAGTCTAATCCTTGGATGGAGCAACATAAATATCAATATGAAGAAACATACCATCCACAAATAGTAATAACAGTCACTTTGTGCAAATCACTAACAAATATCAATGTGGAAGTATATTGCTAATAAATGGATAATATAATGGAAGATAAGTAGTTTAGATATATGTGAAAAAGAAGAATGTGAATTAATCATGGTGGATATATGCTCAGTCTTTTAACTTGTGATTGATGAAACAGACACATTCCATATTAAAAGACTTAATCAGTAGTTAATGAAATGAAATAAGCACATTGCATATTTTTAATTAAAAGACTGATTAATCTGAAAGTTTTCAATTTTCAATAGATATAAACCTGTCCACATAATCACAATTAATTTTGGTTAATAATAACTTAAAAATGTTTTTTTATATAAATTAATAAGTTAACAAGTTAAAAAATTCAATAATATTGTAAATATTTTAAAATTGAAATGATGATAAACCTAAGCAAACCATTGAATAAAATTACTATGAAGTATTCTCTGTCAAATCAATTTGGTTAATAAGAAAGTTACTATGCAGAACTGTCTGTAAAATCAATTTGGCTAATCATAATTTGAGAAAAAGAGAAAAGGTTTCTTATGAAGTACTTCCTCTCAAACTTATAAAAGGGTGACAAGCATCCGGGCAAGTGAGAAGATCTGACAATCTGAGATGCAGTATGCAGAGCAGCATACTGCATGGTTGAGACAGGTTATGCAATTTTTGGAAAAGTTTCAATACTTTGCCAGCTGGACAGTTAAAGGATTTTTATCAGAAAAACAGAATATTTCATTGTATCAGTTTCTATAACATTGACATACTTCTTATAGCCTTTACATATGGAAATGGAAATGAAAGTGAAAGTTTCAGTACTTTGCAAACTAAACAAGTAAATGATTTGTACCCTAAAAATATAATATTTCACTGTATAAGTCTCTATACCAGTGACATACTTCTTACAACCTTCACATATGGAAATGGAAAAGAAAAAAAAAATATACCAGTGAAATACTTATTACAACCTTCACATATGGAAATGGAAAAGAAAAAGAAAAACATGTTTTTTTTTTTTTAAATTTAATTTCAATGTTATTGTTATTGGGTATTTAGACAGTTCCATATTAAGAGGGTTGAATTTAAATCTTTGAACTAAGAATGCTAGTTTATGTAATTTACAAAATATTATGGAGAAACATGTCTATCAACATTTTTCAAAATATTCACTTGATTAACAACAATATAAAAAGGAGAACAATTTCACTAAACTATTAACTTACTATGAATATTATTTAACAATTGAGTAGTTACATATCATAAGAAAAAAATTCATAAATGAAGCACACTTCCCAAACAAAATACCATCCATAAATATGAAGAAACATCTATATCAAAATTTTCCAAAAAAATTCACCTGAGACAACGTAGCCAAACCGTTACAAAATATACAGAAAAGTATGATGATATCTTCCGGAGTAGCTGTAATTCAAGGAATGACGAGAGAAGAAGAGAGGGAGCACAGCTCCTCCACTGATATTTCATTCAGAGCAGGGGCCATGCTCTCTCTCTTCTACTGCCGGCCTTCTTGAAGAAAAGAGGCCGAGTAATCAAAAGGAGAATTACAGATCTTTTATACTGCAGAGCATCGAATACTCAGGTTTAATTAGACAGATAAGAAGAGTGACGTTTTATATTGTCATGATTGAGGTAGGATATGGCCAATTGAAGGAGTGCAGGCGGAGATCCGATCCAAACGCGATCGGCATCCTTCACTATTGCAATCAACACAGTGCGTTAACTTGTAAGTGTTCAATTGGTCTCTAAATATACAGAAAGCGTTTTGATTGGTTCCTAAACATATTGCTAGGGTTTTCTGGTCTCGGCGTGCTCTGAGTTCTGAACGCATGCATGAATGCTTGGAATCTTTCCTGCAAAATAATCGAATGACGGAACGTCAGATTTTGGCTTTCCAATTAGAAATAACTAAAGGCATTTGACAAGAGCCGAAATCTGATTTTTTAGACCACCAACCAGTCATTTTAATAAAATGACAGAATTTCATGTTTTTGGCTCTTCCTATAAAAAAGACTAAAAATATAAAATGACAGAATTTCATGTTTTGGCTCTTCCCATTAAAAAGGACAAAAAAATATTTGACAAGAGGGGAAATCTGTTTTTTATATGACAATCAGTCATTTCACTTAGAATGATTTTCCTTCAATAATAATGATAATGATTTTGTCTTCATTTTCTGATCATCTAATAATAACTAATTATCTTAATTATTTATTAACAACTAAACTATAATAAATTTGACTACCTTATTCTTTATTCATTAATATTTTTTTAATACAACCTTTTTAAATTATATATATATAATATAATTTCAAATTAAATTATTTGTATTTTATTATTATTATTAGATAATCAATTATTTGTATTTTATTATTATTATTAGATAATCTTAAATTATAATTTTAATTAATATGATTTACAATATTAATTAAAAAATTATTTACAACTTTTGATATCATAATAATATTAACTAAACTGAAAAAAAATTCCCATAATACATCATTATTATTATATAAAAATTACTTTTAATAATCTTAGTTTCTTATTTTTAATAAAAGTTAAAAATTATAAAATATATAGTATTTTTTTAATTTAATATTTAATTATACTCATATCTTATATATATATATATAATTAGGTTTTCAAGTATAAAAAATAAGATTGTTCTTCTTAGGAGTCACCTCTCTCATCTTAACATAAATAATTAAATTTCTGAAAGATTTTTTTTAATAATAATTATTTTAATTTTGTGTATAATAACGATAATTTAAAGTAGCTTAAATCATATAAGTATTTCGGAGTTGATCTTTATTAACAATTTTGTGTACAGTAACGATAATTTAAGGTAGCTTAAATCATATAAGTATTTTGGAGTTGATCTTTATCACATAGTTAATAGAATTATAATATTGATTAAATTTTTAATGAAGAATATAAAGTTTATTTTATTATTCACAAGAACTTTAAAATAATATTTTTTTGGTTAAATAATAGAATTTTGGTTATTGGAAAAAAATAAAGGTCTCTTTGACATACTTGTTACTCCAAAGTTTTTTATATAACTTATAATGTAGAATCTTAAATGTTGAGATTCCACTCATTGAGATGAAATGATATGATTAGTAATGTAACAAGGTAGATCCATGTTGGTCACTCTTCTCCTACTACTTCTTAGGATATTTAAACACACTTTCAACCAATCTTTCTAAAACTATTGAACTTCCGAGTAAATCAGAAGGCAACACAACACACATAGGGTATTGTGCAGTGTCACTCAAGATAGTTCTATGGGTGACTGCAATGCTCAGATGCTTGTAGCCTGGGAATGAGTGGGGATCTGGGATTGTACTTTGTGATCTTCATTCATTTATTATCTCATACATCTAGATTTAATATACTATCATTCTTTATCCATGCATGTAAATCAACAGGTATAACTACTTCATCAAGACATTTATCTAAGAGTTTACCATTGACAAAAAAGAAATAAACAATAAACAATTCACATGACACATGATCTACCGTGGTTCACCCCCTCCTAGGATATGTCCACAAAGATTTGGTTCCTCTGCTCTTTTATTATAATTTCTCCAAAATCATGGTGCTACACTACGTGCATTGAATTCTCTGATTTTACAATATCAATAGGCTTCTCGATCCATGTGAGGCTGACTAGATCGCACCAGGATCCTTAGCTTGCGATCTAACCCTCGAGACCGAGTTGCTTGAATTTTCTCTAGCTCAACAACTTACAAAAAGATGGCAGATCTTACAACCTCTAATTTCACTACACAAAACAATCTTCCTTTTTATGCCTGACCTTCGAACTCTAAACTCCCAACCTCCTACCTAGACCTCTTAGGTACTTACTTATACATATTCTTGGATTATCGACCATTACCATATCTTACAAAAACCCTAACCCTAATGTAGTTAGGTTTCCTTGCATGCTTTTTTCGTACGTGCTACTTTTCCTTCCAGCTGTCTTTCTCCCACTTTGTATTTTTCTCTCCAAAAATAACCTTTCCCCCAAAATGGGCTTGCGCCCAACAGGCCCCCAACAATGACATATAGATTGTCCCGAGCCACCTAGGCTTTGCGTGTTCCCTCGACAACCTCTGCTATACTGTGGAACTTGTCTGCAAGTTCCCTTCCTCGTGTTTGGAGATGCGTGGCCTTTTCTGTGAGCGCTTCCAATGCTTGCATTGTTATCTCGTCCTAGATCATTTATGCAAACTCTACCTGTGCTTGTGCCATGTTCTTCTTCTCCTCCTCCAACTGTGCGATAATATCCGCTGCTAGCTCTTGGAGAGGTTCCATCTGCGCCTGTCTCTCCTGCCTCTGCATCTGGGCTGCTATTATCTCTGCTTGTAGTTTCTTCATTTCTTGTGCTCCTTTGAGACGCTCAGTGATATTCATTGTTTTTTGCCTCTGCTTGAGGTCCTATATTGCTGCGCTTATCTTTCCTTCTTCCTGGTCCCACTGCTGGACCTGTTCATATTCCTCTAATACTATCCACAAATGCACCACCCTATCAAATAAGTCCACAACTGCGCTGACTTGTCTTTCCATTTCATCCATTCATCTTGCAACTTCTTGTCTCCTTTGTTCTTTGACCTCCGGGGTAGTCATATGAATGAGTTTTTCCTTGAAGTTTTCGATCTCTTGTCGGTATTGATCAATTGTTTGCACAATGTGATCAATATTCTGCACTGTGCTGGGATTTTCTATTTGCATGTTGTTTGGGTTCTGTAATAGGCTGGAGTCACTCTCTACTCGAGCCTGCTTGCGCGATCTTTCTATTCTTCTTTCTCCGCAGTCAGTTGGTTGCATGCTATCTGGAGAATTTTCATGACTCCTCTGCCCACCTCTAGGTTGGTGGCATCTGTGTGGGCCCTCGACTACACTTCCTTCATGACACTCACTTGTAGCCCGTAGAGAGCCTTCATGGGTATCTACTCTAGTATTATGTCCAACTCTTCGACCTCCTGCAGTGGTGTCTATGTTGATTCCGGATCCATCCTGATCATTTTGCGCGTGACAGTAAATGTTTCGTTACTCTGAGAGACAAATTGTACTGTCTCTTCATGTTGCTTCTGTGTTGGTGGCCTCAGTATTGCCTTCTACTGCTGTGCGGTGGCCTGATATTCTGCGTGGTCCCATAGTTTTTGTATGTTCGCATGGACTTCTATCAACTTGGACATGATATTCTCTCTCTATGCCTCCGTTGTTTTGACCGCTTCCTCACTCATGTCTTGGACCTTGTCCACGATGAGCTCTGCATCATCCCAAGTGAGGGTGATTTCTGGGTCCTTTGTGTCATATTTCTTTTTACCATGCACATTTGTTCCTTGCGTGGTCTCCTTTTCTGATTGTGAGGGATGTGCCCCACTGGTTGTGCCCAGGCCTGTTTCCTGCTGACCCTGTGTTGGCTTCTTCGTCGTAGCCTGTGGCTGGCTTCCTATTCGTGCTGCTGTAGGCGTTCTTCTTGGTTTTTTTGGGATTGCGCTCCCACTTGGAACTACTCGCACTGTTGCTGTTCAAGTATTACCCGCCAGACTCCCTGTACGTGCTAACGAGCGTGCCTCAATTGTGTTTTTAGGTTTAGCAGTCTGCTTCGTACCTGTCCTAGTGGTGGGTTTTGTTATTGGTTGCTGCCACTATGCAGGCCAATATTTGTGATCCACTCCACATCCTCCCTGATCACGCAATACTGCATCTTCATCCATGCTCGCTTGGGATCCCTCACAACTTGTATCCAAGTATGGTTCCTGGATGCCTTGAACTTCGCTATCCCCTCTGTTTCCTGTGCAACCTCCCTTGGGATAAGCCATGTGTTAGTAGTGCGTTGCTGTATTTCTTCAAGAAACATGGATAAAACCGCATTGTTTTCCTGTTGCTCTTTACTGTCATTCTCCTGCTAGAGGAACTCGTACATGGCTGCGTAGCACTTCCCTGTCCTGGTGATGAAGGTGGTGTACTTAGGCTCCTGCCACCCTGCGAAAGCGACCAATATCATCAACCAGGAGTAATGGAACTAAGTTCCATTATCTTGCGCGTTGCGAAAGTCTAGTAAGAACTGGTTTAACAAATATTTTTCCCAGCTAAACATCATTCCTTTTGCGCACTCCGCTGCTACTGCAATTACACCTGCAGGGGCTTCCTCTCGACGACACTTCCTTAGTAGTCTGCATGCTATGAGTTTGCTGGTGAACCTCATCGCAACATCATTGATTTATTTTATGATGAGGCCTCGACTGCCCCGCCCCGAGCTGAATTGTGCCTTCACCTACTTTGCCAGGTCCTTCTCGTGCACCTTGTTTTCCAAAAAATCTTCTGGCTATGCGCCGACTGTGGGAAAGCATGTAATCTTGGAAATGAATTCCACGTCTATTTGTACGGGCCTATCCATCCACAGAATTCCCTCATGGACTCGGGCCACTAATTGTTTGATGCATAGGTCGACATTTTTTCCCCACCCGAAGTGTCGACTATCCAACAAGTTCATGATGCTAGAGTTGTATAGCTCCATAATCCACTACACAGGCTCTAATACTGGCCTTCCTAAGGGTCCAACCTCCCCTGTATTGATCAAATAACATTCCTTGACCAACTCCAGGAATTTCGTTGCATCGCACACGTCATGGTCCGCATAGCGCAACTTGGGAACTTTCTCCAACATGTCATCGACAGTGGGGAATTCTTTTGGAATGAAGGGTAAGGAAATCTCTAGGATCTTGGGGGTCTTCCTTTTCTGTCCCTCTATGGATGTGCCCACCTCGGTGGCTTCTGCGCCCTCCTTGTCCCTAGGTGATTCTGGTCGGTCTGTTATGTCCTTGACTTGGACTTCTTTTCGTGACTAAGATGGTCTTGGTTCCTCTGTGTCAGTCGGTCTTGTCAGATCCTCGAGGTTAGGGTTTGAAACCCCATTCCCAGCTCTAGAAATCTACCCTACCTCTCCTCGCTACGCTGTGGGGAGCTCTTCCTCAACCCGTGTTAGGCTACTAGACTTTGGCTCTAAGGTGGTCACGTCCTTGAGCTCGATTATGGGCTCGGGTTGTATCCTTTCCTTGCACCTCTGACCTTTTTGGGTGACCCTGATAAATTGACCCGACGACCTCGCCTTCAGTGGATCCTTCCTATGCGACTGTCATAAGCTTGGCTGGATATGGTGATGATTTCAAAATTAGGGCACGAATTCTTCTAATCGTTCTGAGCTCAAAATTCGCTAAGTGTTGAATAACTATGCCAATTGAAGGAGCACAGGTAGAGATCCGATCCAAACGCGATCAACATCCTTCACTATTGCAATCAACACAGTGCATTAAATTGTAAGTGTTCAATTGGTTTCTAAGTATATAGAAAGCGTTTTGATTGGTTCCTAAACATATTGCTAGGGTTTTCTGGTCTCGATGTGATTTGAGTTCTGAACGCATGCATGAATGCTTGGAATATTTCCTGCAAAATAATCGAATGATGGAACGTCAGATTTTGGCTCTTCCAATTAGAAATAACTAAAGGCATTTGACAGGAGCCAAAATCTGTTTTTTAGACTACCAACCAGTCATTTTAATAAAATGACAGAATTTCATGTTTTGGCTTTTCCAATTAAAAAGTACTAAAAACATAAAATGATAGAATTTCATGTTTTGGCTTTTCCAATTAAAAAGTACTAAAAACATAAAATGATAGAATTTCATGTTTTGGCTTTTCCAATTAAAAAGGATTAAAAATATTTGACAAGAGGGAAATCTTTTTTTTATATGACAATCAGTCATTTCATTTAGAATGGTTTTCCTTCAGTAATGATATTGAATTTGTCCTCATTGATGGATCATCTAATAACAACTAACTATCCTAATTAAGTATTAACAACTAAATTATAATAAATTTGACCACCTTAAAAATGTATTCTTTATTCATTAATATTTTTTTTTCAATACAACCCTCTTAAATTATATATATAAAATATAATTTACATTTCAAATTAAATTATTTGTNTTTTGTTGTTGGGGAAATCGACAACTCGCGGTTCTCATACTCGCGTGACACGTCTCATACTCACGTGACATGGGGTCGATACCCGATGTCTACCACTATAACCCCAGGTGCATCCACGCAACCCGCATGAATGGTGCACAGGTTAGTCGGGGTGAGAATCGAACTTGAGACCTCCTTTACAAATTTCCTTCCATATACACGACACTTGCCAATCAATCTACACCCCCGCGGGCTTAAAATTTGGAGGACTTGGGGGTGGGATTTGATCCACTTATGTGTGCATGGGTTGCGATATTATTTAATATAATATCTCTGGGTGCAACCAGACGTTCGACCACTACCTCAAGGTGCCCCCATGGCTCCAGGTTAGGCCCTCACGGGAATTGAACCTTGCCCAAAGGTAAAAAACTCCTTTCTTTTCACCATTGGATCCAACCCCTTTGGGCGATGTAATTGTAATTAATATGATTTACAATATTAATTAAAAAATTATTTACAACTTTTGATATAAGTTTTCAAGTATAAAAAATAAAATTGTTCTTCTTAGGAGGCACCTCTCTCATCTTAACATAAATAATTAGCTTAAATCA
>JASDQU010364065.1:0-11543 GCA_032191745.1 Picea mariana
TATGTGTTATTGATATTTCACTTTGTGCATTGTGGTTGTGTTGTGATCGTGGTTGTTTAAATTGCTTCCGCAATAATAGTAGAAGCGATTCTGTATTTAACAAGTTGCGGTAATTGTTAGATCAGGAGAATCGTAGGAATACATTAATTTGTATCGAAATTTCTACATGCCACCATTCCAATATTTGGAGGGGAACACAAGAGGTTGTATAGAGAAGCTCAACTGGCCTACATTGTTAGTGACGAAGCAAACCCCACCAATCACCCTATCTTTGCACTTGACACTGATTTGGGGTCTAGTTTATTGCAGATCAGAAAGCAACCCATATTTAATCATGAGATACATCCTCCAACCATCTCTATTTGGAAGATGTTCTTCGACGGAGCCTCTTCTAGCGAAGGCGCTGGTGCTGGAGTGGTTTTTGTGTCACCTTGTCAGGAAGCCATATCCCTGTCATACAAGCTAGAATTTGAAGCTACCAATAATGTGGTAGAATATGAAGCTCTTGTTCTGGGTTTGAGGGCTGCAAAAGAAATGGGAATTGAGGAGGTAACAGTGTTCAGAGATGCTGAGTTGATAATCCAACAAGTCAAAAATTCTTATCGGGCTAAGCACCCTCAGCTCAAGAGTTACAAAAATGAAGTGTGGGACCTGATTGATAATTTCTTCTCAACTTTCAACATTTATTTTATTCTGAGAGAGGAAAATACTTTGTCCGATTCCTTAGTTGTCTCAGCTAGTCTATTCAGGATCCCTCTGCCGCCTAAGATCAAATATGATGTTGAGATAAGATATAGGCCATCTTTCCCAGACAATATCAAGCATTGGAAGGTATTTGATGACGATCTTGAAATCAAAAAAATTCTTCAGTCTATCGATGAATTTTCTACACTGCACATTGATCAGGATCCTGATCTCAAAAGTCACCCTCACCCTGAGATATTGTTAAATAAAATTTCTAATCACCATATTATTCATTTTCCTAGCAATCACATTTCGAAGGGACTAGTCCCTTTAGAAAGACTATTCGATGGAAATGATGTGGTAGTAAAGGGCAGGTTTTCAAACGGAGATGTTGATACAGCGGAGTGCAACGTCGACACACAGGAGGAGCCTAAGTTTGTCAAGTTGTCAAGCAGTTTGACCAAAGAGCAGAGGGCTGAATATACCGAGTTATTAAGAGAATTTGTTGATGTGTTTGCATGGACCTATGAAGACCTCAAGACATATGACACATCTTTCATTGAACACAAGTTCCCATTGAAGGAAGAGGCTAAGACTTTTAGGCAGAAGCTAAGACAGATAAATCCCATTTTGTTGCCTATCATGGAGAGAGAAGTGAAGAAGTTGTTAGATGCCCAAATCATTGTCCCCTTGAGATATTCTGAGTGGGTGGCCAATTTGGTCCTGGTGAGAAAAAAAAGCGGAGAAATCAGACTCTGTGTTGATTTCAGGAACCTGAACAAGAGCTCAAAGAAAGACAATTATCTCTTTCCCAACATGGAACACATATTGTAGGGGGTAACTGGTGCATCTAGGATCTCCATGGTTGATGGTTTTTCTGGCTATAATCAGATATCAGTCATGCCTGAGGACAGAGAAAAAATAACCTTCACCACTCCTTGGGGAACATTCATGTATGCCAAAATGCCTTTTGGATTAATGAATGCAGGAGAAACATTTCAGCGATCCATGGACATAGCCTTCATCGGGGAGAAAGATCAGTTTGTGGTGATCTATCTGGATGACATCGCAGTCTTCTCCAGGTATGATAAGGAGCACCACTGCCACTTGAGGAAGGTTTTCTTGAAATGCCGAAGGTTTGGCCTTTCCTTAAATCCCAAGAAATCTTTGTTTGTTGTGAAGGAGGGGAAGCTGTTAGGCCATATAGTATCAACAGAGGGAGTGAGAATTGATCCCAGTAGGGTAGAGGCAATTTAGACCCTGTCACTTCCCAGGTCTAGGAAGGAACTTCAGGCTTTTTTAGGGAATATTAACTTTCTGAGGAGGTTCGTCTCAAATTTTTTTGAATTGGTGAAACACATCACAACCATGCTCGGAAAGGGAAATGAAATAAAATGGACTACTGAACCCAGGGAATCTTTTGTCCAAATAAAAAGGGCATTGACTAAGGCACCTGTGCTGGTCAATCCTGATTATTCGAAGGATTTCCTGGTTTTTTCTTTTGCTTCTTTTGATACAGTAGCAGCGGTCTTATTGAATAAAAATGAGGAAGGGCGAGAGCAACCCATTTCATTTTTCAGTAAGGCATTACGAGATGCAAAAATCAGGTGTGATATCATGGAGAAGCAGGCCTATGCCTTGGTGAAAGCCCTCAAATCTTCCAGAGTCTATGTCTTGCACTCAAGAGTGACCTCATGCGTTCCTTCAGCCTCTGTGAAGGACATCCTTATACAGCCTGACATAGATGGGAGAAGAGGTAAATGGATTTCCAAGATCCTTGAGTTTGACTTGGAGATAAAGCCCACCAAGTTGGTTAAAGCGCAGGGTTTAGCCAAGTTGTTGGATGAATCCAATTGCAAATCCTTGGGGGTTAGCTTCATCAATGATTGCTCAGGAAATCAACAAGATGAGTCGCCCCACAAAAGCTCTCAGGGTGTCTTATCACTAGCATAATGCACCTGGTACAAAGATGTTTTGTACTTTCTGCAAGAGTTGAAGCCTCCTGATGGAATGGGAAAAAGCAAGGCAGGAGATTTAAAGCTCAAGGTGGTCAGATATTGCCTTATTGACCAAGTCTTATACTGGAGAGACCCTCTAGGGGTGTTTCTGAGGTGTCTGAACCCACAGGAAGCCTAGAAAGTTATGTTTGATTTCCATAGCGACCTTTGTGGAGGGAATCATTTCTGGAAAACCACAGCCCACAAAATTCTCAGGGCTTGGTACTACCGGCCCAACTTATTCACTGATGTCTGCAGAGAAGTCAGAGCTTTCATCAAATTCCAAAGGTTATCAGGAAAGAAGCAGCTCAAATCTCTACCACTAAATCCTGTAGTAGCTTCAACAACCTTTCAACAGTGGGGGTTGGACTTCATTGGAGAAATTCATCCTCCTTCAAGTGGCCAACACAGGTGGATCTTGACTGCAACAGACTATTTCACCAAGTGGATAGAATCTTCTCCCACCAGGAGTGCTTCACACAAGGTAATTATCAGCTTCTTGGAGGATATCATAGCCATATTTGGTTGTCCCAGCAGAATTGTCACTGATAATGCTGCTTCATTCAAGTCTGAGCCTCTGGTTAATTTCTGTGAGCAGTTTGAGATCTCACTAATTCACTCCACTCCCTATTATCCTCAAGGAAATGGACTGGCAGAGTCTTCTAATAAAAGTCTAATCAAACTCATTAAAAGATTATTGGAAGACAATAAGAGGGCCTGGGATTCAAAGCTCAAATTCACTCTATGGGCCAATTGAGTGACAACAAAGAAGTCCCTGGGCACCTCACCTTTTCAACTTGTTTATGGGACGGAAGCTGTGTTTCCCACTCAGCTCGCTTTACCTGTAGAGAAATTCTTTCAAGATCATGAAGGAGAGCCAGACCATATGGTCAGAAGAATTCATCAAGTGGTGGAAGTGCAATAGGTCAGGGAGCAGGTAATGGACATAGCTCATAGTCATCAGCAGAAGATCAAGTAGGCCTTTGACAAGAAGGTCAGGAAGGAGGAGTTCAAGCTGGGAGATTTGGTACTTAAGTGGGATGCACCCAGGCAGGATAGGGGAAAACACAACAAGTTTGATGCCCTTTGGATAGGGCCATTCAAAATCTCTGAAGTATTCTTAAATAACACATACATGTTGCAGGATTTGGAGGGTGAAGAAGTTTTTAACAGCCCAGTAAATGGGCATTTCTTGAAGAAATGTTTTGTTTGAGCCTTAGATGGCTCCTCTGTTTTTGTAAATATTGTTTTTATTGTTTTTCTGTTTATTTTCGGCTTAATAAATGACTCCATATCCCAACAGAAGGAAACCAAAACTGTAGAAGGAGTTCTTAGAGCATCGCAAGGATGACTCTATCCCCCATGGAGCCTAATGTTAGCACCAATTCTTGCAAGGCGATGTTTCTCTCCAATTTCAGGCCCTTGGTGTAAATGCATAGAAATGGGGTTTAAAAACCCATCAAATGCATTTTATTCAAAGGCCGCAGTCATGAGCGTCGAGCACAACACACAAAAGACGTCCATTTCAGACTTAAAATCAAGCGAGCAGGCATTTTGTTTTCAACGGCGAGGATCCACAAATGGGGTAGATCGACGGTCATCAGGTAAGCTTGAGTCGTAGAGTTGCATGAGGTCTAACTCATGAGCTCATCTCTTATGGCCAAAATCAAGAAATGATGAGCCATTTCGACATTTTGGCTACCGGGACTTCAAAGGACAAAGGGTTGCTCTTCCACTGCATTTTGAAACCCCGAAACGTGAAATGCAAAAAGCGCTCAGGAGCCATTTCGGCATTTCGGCTACTGGGACTTCAAAGGACAAAGGGTTTCTCTTCCACTGCATTTCGAAACCCCGAAACTCAAAATGCAAAAAGCACCTAGGATCCATTTCAACTACTGGAACTTCAAAGGACAAAGGGTTGCTCTTCCACTGCATTTCAAAACCACGAAACACAAAATGCGAAAATCACCCAGGAGCCATTTCAGCATTTCAGCTACCGAGATTTCAAAGGACATGGGGTCTCTCTCTTCCACTGCATCGAGAAACTCTGAAACGCGAAATGTGAAAAGTTCCCAGGAATCGTTTCGGCATTCCGGCTACCGGAATTTCAAGAGACACAGGGTCTCTCTTTATGTTTTCAGTCTCGACCACCCTCCATGGAAGAAGCAATTAATGAATATTGAGCAGGTGGTTGACACCTCAGCTCAACTCATAAATGGAGGGCGTTGAAAAGGCCTGGAGCAATCAGCCCGTGGTACCCTTGTATGCAGGTCCCCCTGCAAGAGCCATGATGAGTTAAGGTGGTGTTTGACGAAGGAGTTCTGTATAGGTTTGATTGAGGAGCCTGCACACGTTAATTTTGACTTTAATGTCTCAGCTACCTTCCTGCTATGAAGGTGGCAAATTTCCCTGAGTATATATACCCAGTTTTTGTATTTTTGTAAGCATGGATGGTAGAGCAGAGCTCCCGACTATAAAGCTTTAACGAGGCCTTTGGTTCCTTGGATATAGATTGATATTTGATACTTCTTGTTTAATGGATGTCAGCATCTTCCCCTCCTTTTCCTCTGAATCTTAAGAGCCCGGACATGGATGATCCAGTCGGGTGTTGTAATGACTATATAATGTGTGTTTGATTATATTAGTTTTGCAGCCGCTTAATTTTCTTGAAGTTTCTCAAATCTGAGAGGATCTCATATTTGTGACTTCTCCCCCCTTTTAAGGGCTACTGGAAGACCGGATGTCCAGAGCATACTTTAATTCCTTTGTTTTTCCCTCCACTTACTCACTGCTATGCAAAATTACTGGCTTAAATTAGATCAAGACCTCACTTGTCTTAGCTGTTCCAACCCAGTTTTCTGAGTTAGAATGATACTGTTATGATTTTACTTCCATTCATCACCCTTTATCAACAAATCATGAAATTCAAACTGATGGGCCTCAAGCTTACTCCTGCTGCAATCCAGGAGTGACTTATGACACCAATAGTAAGAATGAGTTGTTGGGAAGTGCGCTGTTCCTGGGATCTCTTCATCCTCTCAATGGGTGACAGGAGCTTGAGTTGCGCCTGTACTGTATCTGCGTGCTGCTTTTCTTTATGGAGTTGGGACTCTAGTTTCTTCAACTCTGGGTCTTCAGATAGTTGTTCATATATATGCGCACTTCTGCTACTTAGTTGTTTACATTCTGCAGCAAGTGTTTTAATCCTCTCAACTGCGTTTTGAGCATTCAATTCTCGTTGGTCGCACACTTCTTGTGGAGTCTGTGGTATGGTCTGAAGATCTAATTCCATGACCCTTTGTTGAAGTTGCTGAATAACTTCATCCAGCTTCATCACTTGGCGCTCAATGGGATCTTTGGCCTTCTACTCTAATTCAGTCACAGAGCCAAATTCTCTATTGACTGCTTCTTCAATTCGTATCTGCTTTGCAAGAAACTACTCTTTCTCTTTTTGGATCTTCGCTCTATCTTCTTCAAATTTTTCTTGGAGAGCATTCTTCTCTTATTGTGCGGCTTGGCATTGTCCAATAATTTCCTCCTGTGCTTTCTTTAGAGCCTAGGTGGCCTACGCTTTTTATTCCTGAGCATGTCAAAGGCGTACTTTGACTGTATCAACAATCTTGCAGAGCTAAACTGATTCATCTCCCACTTTTGTTTTTCCTTCTGGCAGAGGTGCTGTAGAGATTGATCGGCTAGACTGGAGTGCTTGCTTTACTCCTTGGAGTGCGATCTCAGTTTGGCTATACATTTGTTCCTGCTTCGCCTCCTGCTTCTCTATGATTTCCTTTGAAGCATCATTGACTGCTGCAACGATAAAATCAAAGTCATCCAACATGAGGGTAGTTCACATCTTAGTTACAGGGGTTCTTGGTTTCTTTCTGAAGGAAGATTTCAGAGGTGAGACCTTCCTTTTCTTCGATGAGTCTTCTTCATCCCTAGGCAGTGGTACTTCGACTTTCTGTTGTTCAGCTTTTGTACCTTCTTTGTCATCATCTTCTTCATCTGGTGTAATGGAAGGCATCCTTATAGATAGTTTGTCAACATCCTGGACTTCTTTAGTCTTCTTCGTCATCTTTGCTTTATTTGTCTTACTGGGCCCAGGTGTATTCTACGCAGTTCTGGGGTTGTCTATGTCGGACATTTATGCGGGGTGTGGTAAAACAAGAAGGTCTGCTGACCATTCCTTGGTGATATCTTCCATTTCTTCTTCTGTCAGCTTATAATAGGATTGAAGTTGTTCCTGGTGCTCATCAGCACGTGGGGTTAGGTATATAAAGTGGCGGTCCACACAAAACTTTATCAGAGGTCAGAATATCTGTAAATTGTTCGAGCTTATGTGAGTTTCACTCCTTATGGATTCTTTCAATTGGTTACAGTACGCGTGGAAAACGACATTTGATTGCCATTGCTTGCTCATGTTGTTCGAGTACCATAATGCACTGAACTTCCCAGTTAGTGGCTCAAAGGGGTCAAGGTCCGGGAAGGTTGCGCCTTCCGATAGCTCCCATGAAACAAAAGTGATCAGTATCAGGAGCCAGCTAAAACGGAATTCATGCCCCTGATCTTGGGCTTCTTTGCAGTCAATCTCCAGGTGATTCACTAGGTACTTCACCCAGTTCATTTGTAGTCCCTCTGCACACTTTCCTGCGAGGTCAACTACAAAGCCATATAATTGTGTTGGTTGATTCTTTTGTACCAACTCCCCTGCGATCAGTTGGCATGCGAGGTACACTACGCCACTTTCATTAGCCTCTCGTGCCTTTCTCAACATCGCCATAGGCTTCTTTGATATTCTGCGCAAGAGCGCGGTCTGTGGTCTTTCTAGGATAGTACTCATGGGGATCAGAGCCCTTCATGCTAAGCCTGGTGATCCTATTGATCAATGCCGGATCAATCGTTATGTGATGGTCTAACCACAGGTATCCACTGTGGTAACTTGCTGGCAACAATTTTACACAAGCATTCACCTCCTGGTGTCTTCCCAAGTGTGGTATTTTCATAAAGTTGAGCAGAGTAGACTGTGTGAGGTTCATCGTCCATTGCTGAGGGATGAGCTTCGAATTCTTGCCCTTATTTCTCATCAAGTACTTATACGGGGCGATCATGCTGTAATCTTTACAGTCCCCCAGGTTGAAGTTGCAAAAATTCAACATTGTAACATTGTATTGATCTGTGAGGTAGGTGTGTACTCCTTTTGGTAGATATGCGATGACTAGGGTGTAAGTCTCTAGGGACATTGTCCCTGTTAATCTCACTACTCAGAGGGGGTATGTAAGCTGGTAGGATGGATGGCACTAACTTCGTGTTGGCTATGTCGTCCTTATGCTTAGTTCTTCTTTCTGCGCCGGCTCAAGATGTTCCTGCTCGAGAAGTCGATGGGGAGGCTTTCACTCCTCCCATCGATGATGCTTGGACTCCGATGGAAATTGTTCTTTCCAACATGGCTCTCTCAGTCTTCTTTCTGACATGACATTCTTCTTTCTGATATCCCGACAAAGCTCAATTCCTGTGAGTTTTCCTTCTGCAAAGTTTATTCTGGAGTCTTCTGTAACTTTTCGATATTGGCTCTCTTCTTACTTAGCTTCCTAGCCTTCTTCCTAGTGAGCTTCGTCTCTGTCATCCTTTTTCCATTCTAATTCTTATCTTCTCTTGACATAGTCACTTCGCGATGCTGAGATTCTTTCTTCAGATCCAAGGGAAATACTCCTTCATTATATGGATTAGGTATTTCGATCTTATGTGGTTCCTCTAATGCTCTTATAGCTTCGACATCCAAGTCCCTGGTGTTCAATGGATTAGATCTGTTCTCTTGTTCTTCCATCAAGTAGGCGATCTTTCTAGTCATAAATTCCATGAGTTCTTGCTTCTTTTGTTCTAGGGCTTCCTTTTCTTATTTTCTTTGGATCTGGTCTTTTTCAATCCAAATCTTGCCTAAAAAAGTTGGAAATGGGGCATGGTCCTCAATAAATTTAATAACTTTGAATTCTTCCTCTGTCGAAGCTCCATGGGCACTCATAGCTATCTGGGTAATCTTGCCACATAGGGTTACCATTTTTCCGTTAAACAACCCTATTTTTCCTAGTGAAGGAACCATAGCAGGCCTTCCTAGGGTTTCCCAAGTACTTTCTGTCATAATTTTCATCTATGTTCCCTCATCCAGAGCACAGTCAATGTCGAAGTCTCCTATTCTTACTTCGATTTTCTCCTTTTCTTTGAAGATCTCTAACAAACTGGCATCTTTATGTTCATCCAGGGTTTCTTTCATTTTCAATAACATAATCTCTGATTCCTTATGAGATTCTTCTATAATCTTAGTCTCTTGATCTCCTTAAGATTTTTCTTTCTCCATATTCATCTTTTCAAGTCTAGCAATCATTCTAGGGAAATCTAGTACTTCATGGTCCATAGCCTTACAACAGAGGCAACTAGGGTTTATCCTAGGGCATTCCTTAGCAAGATGTCCCAGTCTTCTTCAACTGTAACAAAGAGTTAATCCTTTGTTTCTCTTCAATGATCCCCAACTCTTCTTATACTGCGTGCTAGGATCATAATGGCTAGCCTGCAAAAATTTCTTTCTAGGGTCCTACATCCATTGGTTAGTCCAAAAATTCTTTTTATGCATAGGTACAACACATCTATCATTATACTTATCAGATATATTCATATCAAACGTTCTTTCATCTAACAATGCCCTATTTTTCAAGCTAGGACAAAATCTATTAAGCATACCTAAATCCATACTTTAGAAACAAAAATTTTCACTTCTTTTACTTTTACAGGGCACAAAGCTTCCAGATCTAAGAACTTTTAACTATTATTACCTTTATCAGAGCATAGAGCTTATAGATCTTACTTCTTTTCTTCAGTATCAACCTCTTTTCTTGCAGATTTGACTTCTTTTGTTTAGATCTATCCTTCCTTCTTCAACACAGAGATTTTCATATCAAGTGGATCACTGCGCACTAGGGCATAGATCCATGCATAGAGCTTTCACAATTTCAGGATGAATCTTTGCACAAAACTTCTTCTGCTCAGTTCCCGTAAATCACAGTTTGAGGTCCCGACAACTGAACCATTTGTTGGCACAGGGGCATACCCAGGTTTCAACACTACAACAACGCACCAACAAAACCCTAACTACCAACCCTTTCGACAATACCTGCAAAGCAGAGGAAGTCTCACCTGAGGTAGAGGCAAGGGTGGTTGCGAGACTCAGGTGTCTGCAACCTTAGTTGGCACACATATCTGTATTCAACCTTTATGATACTTCACAAACAGCACAAAGCATCACAATATGTACTTAAATCTAAGATAATTCAACACTTAGCCACAACAAGATAGATTAGATTCGATAGATCAAGCACTAAGCATCTTACATACCAGATCTAACATTCATTTGTATCTCAGAAGCACAAAGCATAAATAGATCTATCTAAACACATCAAAGCACTTAGCAAAGGAAGAGAAGAACACATCAGGTCGAGGCACAGAGCACAACACACATATTTATCATGTTTCACCCCCACCATGGGGCTACGTCCACAAAGTCTTCTTCTTTATTAGCTTCAGTTAATCAGGTTACAACACAGATCCATCCATATCCCTCTTCGCATAGGACAAAATATCTACGCAGCTCGCTAGGATATGTATGATTTGATAATCAAGGGGATATGCAGTAATTTCACCTTATTGACTAGTAATTTCTATTTGTTCACTAGTAATTTCTAGATTTGAGCATAAAGTTTGAGGTCTGGAGACAATTGGGACAATATCACGCTGAGTATTTGGGCAATTTCTCCAAACACTCCTGTCGATTAGCGCTCTAGGTCAAATTGATCGTACTGGCTCAAAGAAACAAGACTTCCAAGCATGAATGCCATTATGTTGGAAGTATATCAATGCCATGTACCATAGAATATGGTCATTGAAAAAGTGTTGTTGAACCTCCTACCCTTGAAATATAGTGAGGGATCAAAATCTCCACCATCCGAACCACCATATCTACCTAACAAACGTGTAGGAGTTTGTACAATGTGAGATGCTACTCTGTAGTGATAGGAAATATACAATATGAACAGTTCCCACTGGATAGTAGTTAGGTCCACCTCATTGGACTTTGTAAACTCCATGTGTATTTCGATAATCATGAAGCAACCCAAAGCACCTTTTGCATCAGAGAGCAATCCAACTCATGCGAAGGACATCTTCGTCTTGGTAAGATGTGTCACTATCACTAACAAAACCTTATGAATCTATAAAACTCCGGACACATGCACACCATTTCTAAATTTCATTTGGAGCTTTGTTATTCATTGGTTATGGTTTATGAGGTACTTTCAGATAGTGGTTTTGTTTCCTACATGCAAATTACCAGTTGGGACAACACAATTGTTCACTACCACATGGACCGAGTATGGTATCATTTTGAAACTTGCATATCAATTTATGTTATGTCTTCAACACCATTGCATCGACTTATGCTATGCCTTCAACACCATTGCATGAATCTTCTCTGTCAGCCCCTTGTAAAGTCTCCATTATGTCCTCCCTTGTAGCAATAGAATTCTACATTTCAATCTTTATGACGTTGTACCAAATAGCATTCTACTTTTCAATCTTTATGATTATTGGATTTCACTTCATATCAAGAATTCATGGATTGATTATTGGATTTTGCTTCAGATCAAGAATTTATGAATTGATTATTGGATTTTGTGCATTCAAAATATATATTGCAGGCTTAAAAATAAGTTTGTGTTTTTATACTGTGGATTATTCTTTTACATATTGTATATTTAAAAATAAATTTTATATATTTGTATTATTCTTTTACATATTATACATTTAGGAATAAACTTTATA
>JASDQU010364068.1:0-11650 GCA_032191745.1 Picea mariana
TACGTGCAAAACCAAGGACTGGAAATGCAAAGTTATTGTAGACAGTGGTAGCACGGATAATCTCGTTTCTACAGAGATGGTAGAAAAGCTGGAGCTGGAGACGATTGATCATCCAAGCCCATATAGAGTTTCGTGGTTGAAAAAAGGACATCAGGTAAATGTCACTAAACAATGTTTAGTTGAATTTAAAATAGGTGGATATAGGGATGAAATACTCTGTGATGTTATTCCTATGGATGTTTGTCATCTATTGCTGGGTAGACCATGGCAATATGACAAGAATGTGATTCATGACGGGAGAATGAACACATACACCCTAGAGAAGAATGGGAGAACTCACATGTTGCTTCCAATCAAAGATAAAGAGGTGAAGCCGGAAGTAAGTAACATTGTACTTCTCATGAGTGGGAAGGAACTTCTTACATAGGTTAAGAAGAAGGAGGAACCACAATTCATTATGGTCAGGAAGCCTAAGATTGTTTTAACCAGCACAAGGGTAAATGATTTACCAGAAGAGGTTCAGGAACTGCTAGAAGAGTTCGCTGACATAGTAGTGGACGAACTACCTCATTCGTTGCCACCGATTAGAAGTGTGAGTCATCAAATTGATCTCATACCAGGAGCTAGTTTTCCAAACAAAGTAGCATACAGATTGACGCCGCAGGAGAATGAAGAGGTCAAAAGACAAGTCCAGGATTTTTTGGACAAAGGGTTGGTCAGGGAAAGCTTGAGTCCGTGTGTTGTTCTGATAGTACTCAGTCCGAAGAAAGACGGAGGCTGGAGGATGTGTACAGACTCGAGGGCAATCAACAAGATAACTATCAGGTACATGTTTCCATTGCCAAGAATGGATGATTTGATGGATTGCTTGAATGGAGAATTTTTTTTTTCAAAGATTGATTTGAAAAGTGGATATCACCAGATTCGTATGAGAGAAGGTGACGAATGGAAGACAACCTTCAAGACTAACGAAGGGTTGTATGAATGGCTTGTTATGCCGTTTGGCTTAACGAACGCGCCAAGTACTTTCATGATATTGATGAATGAAGTCCTGAAGGATTTCATCGGAAAATTTGTCATTGTGTATTTGGATGACACACTGATTTTCAGTAAAACAGAGGCAGAACATCTGAAACATTTAGCTACGGTGATGAAGAGGCTACAGCAGGAGAAGCTGTTGATAAATATGAAGAATTCCTCATTCATGAAGACATAACTCATCTATTTGGGATTCGTTATTTCTGCAGATAAGTTGAGGATGGATCCAGATAAGGTGGAGGTAATCAAGAATTGGCCATCACCAAAGAATATCTTTGAAGTTCGAAGTTTTCACGGATTGGCTAGTTTCTACCAAAAATTCATTAGGAATTTCAGTGGAATTAGTGCACCGATGATGGACACAGTGAAGAAGAGACATAAGTCTTTTCACTGGATAGAAGAAGCCGAAAAGAGTTTTAATTTGTTGAAGAGGAAAATCACGGAACAACCAATTTTGGTGTTGCCTGATTTCCAGAAGACATTTCAGGTTAAATGCGATGCAAGTGGATTTGCAATAGGGGCAGTCTTAAGCCAGGAAGACGGGCTGATAGCATACTTCAGCAAGAAGATGAATGAAGCAAAGATGAAATATTCCACGTATGACAAGGAGTTTTATGCTATCATCCAGGCATTGAAGAAATGGAGGCATTATTTAATTCGGGGCGAATGCATATGAGATTGAATTACCTGATGGGATCGGAATTTCTCTGATATTCAATGTCTCAGATTTGTACCCATATAAAGCTGAGGAAGCAGGGACAGGAAATGAACAACCAGAGATTCATTGGACAAAACAGATGCTAGTTGCAGAAAAGCCACAGATGGAGCGCATACTGGATAAAAGGGTCAGCAAAAGGACCAGAAGAAAAGATTACTTTGAGTATTTGGTCAAATGGAAGGGCCATCCAGTTGAAGACACCAGCTGGGTGAACGAAGCAGAGATCCATAAGAATGGACAGACCATGCACGAGCTCATGGACAGGAGCCCATGAAAATTTTCAAGCGAGGGAGTATGATGCAGGAGCATCTTAAGCGAGCCAGAGCGGAGATAGAAGACAGCTGGAAAAGCACCCAACACATTTTTTGAAAATGTTTTGAAACCTTAATGAAACAATTAAATGAAGGCACACTTGTATAATGTAAATGGACCTTGAGCAATCCTCTCTCGTCCTTAGTAGGTAGAAGGCATTTATATTAGTTAATGCAAGTAAATAGAGTTTAATGCGTAGATTAGACAGCTTAAAGTGAAAGAGGGAAAATGGGATATAGACACCCTCATTGTGTATTGTAACATTATTATTAAGAGCATAGAGCATAGAAGAGAGCAGAGAGTTGTATTTGAAAACACCCATGTACAGAGATTTGAATTAATAGAAAGAGATTCGATTCAAATTCATGGTGTCGTGTTTGTTCTCTGTGTACGCATGTTGAATGTTATGCTCATGGATGTTTACTTTCTGTTATATATTTTCTTTATATGTTATGTATATGATTTCATGCTTTGTGTTTGAAGTCTGAGAGAGAGTAAGGGAATGGGTTTCAATTGTTTTTCTGTCTGAGTAAGAGTTTTCCTGCAAGGAGTGTAGTTGAATTGTCCGCAAAGAGTGCATTGACAAAGGGTTCAGAGGTTTGTCTCTGAAAGCTCAGATAGGATAGCTTTTGTTCTCATTTCCTCAAAAGTGCATTTAGGCACAGGAGCCGTGAAAAGTGTGCACAGGCCGAGAGGGGTTTCAGGGTTTGTAAGATCTGGAGGACTATTGAGAGACTGTTGTTGCAAGGGGTGCACAGAGTCGAAGGACTTCAATTCTTTGAAATAATTGAAAGATTTTCCACAAGGAGTGCGTGCAAGAGTCTTCTTTAAGACTCAGTGTTGGAGAGAACTCAAAAGGGATAAATTCTTCACAGTCGTCGAAGAAAAACACAGAAGGTTGGTGCCTTGAGGCATTGCAAGTTTGTGTTGTAGGCGGTTAAGTTCCATGGCAAAACACTTTATCAAATTCGTAGAAGTTCTTAGAAGGGAGAACGGATGGTCGAAATTGTCCGTGGAGAATTCACGAAGTTCCGTCGGCCGTCAGATCTCGCGGAGGAGCAAGGAGGTTACGGTGGTTGTTTTTCTGAAGCACAAGCCCAGAGGAAACCAAGGCCATTGATCAAGATCAACGTGGATTGTTGGATCTACTCCTAAAAGTTCATTTCAAAAATTCGTGGGTCGAAGGACCGAAGCTTCGTCATTTGGATTCGCGAAATCACGAAGTCCGAAATCCTGACAAGGCGAAAAGTTTCATAGTGGGGGGCCAGTACTTGGACACGTGCCGGAGTCCAAGCATTTCGACGTTTCAGAGTTTTCAGGAACAGGAAAACCAAAGGCCTTGTAGCGGGACTCGCGAAATCATGAAGTGCGAAGTCCCGAAGGGCCGAAAGAATTGTGTAGGGCCATAGAAGCCAGCAGGGTGGACAGGTGGCACGGAAGTCAATTACGTTGACCATTTCAGGCTTTCGTGAATTGAAGTCCCGAAATCTTTGCATCAATATTCGCGAGAACGCGAAAGGCGAAATCTTGACAGGGAGAAAAGCTACATTGTGGGAACGCATTGACGGCGTTTCAGAATTCGACATTTCAGCGTTTCAGAGGACAGGAGGTTGAGACTTCCATCCCAAAAGTCCCGAAGTCGGGAAGCGGTGAGAAGCGAAATCATGAGAAACATGACCACATCATTTGGTCAGAAGGAGGCTAGAATTGAGGCTTCGTGTTCGATCGCGTGAGCTCAATTCGTAAGGACCTGTGGAGAAGCATTGTTTTGTGCGTGTTGGATTCCCCGAAGAGGAATTGAAGAGTCACTCCGACTCAAGGGAAGGAAGTAGAGCGATCCTGTAGCAGACTGCCGACCCGAGGGCCGAGTGCGTCTGCGTCTGCGTCAAAGGAGATCTGCAGAGTTGGACGTGCCTGTGGCTGAGTACAAGGTGAACATGAGAATTCCCATAGAGTTGGGTGCATCGTCATGAGACATAAATGAATATGATGTATTAGCGTCCCCTAAGCAGAGAGTTGAGATGATGAAATCCAGATGACTCTCCTGTGTAATGCAGTGGGAAAGAAGATCTATTGAGTGGACGTGTCTATGGACAAGCACATGTGAACGTGATCCTTGTGGCTGAGCACTAGTGGGTGTATGATATCCCTTGCTATATTGTTCAAGAGTCAGACCTTCCTGTAACCCTAATTGTAATGTAAAGGGTACAGGTCGACCCCACCTTATTGTAATTGATAATTAATGTAAAAGATAATTAATTTGGTTAATATTAATTATATTATGAGATAGAGAGGTCGTCCCTATTGTGCCAATAGATACTTCTATTGACAGGTCAAGTCTAATATAATTAAAGGTAAATTCCCCATTGAGGAATCTATTGAGCTGTCAACACACCCTAAAAACGTCTTTGCCAAACTCTACTTTTTAGGTACCACTTTTGTTTATTTCGAAACAATGTTGTTTCTACTTATCTTTGTTTTCTACAATTTCTCATTGATTCTTTAAAAGTTTCCCTGGACATGTCGAAACCATCACAACTTAAAGGGAGTAACATTTGACTAAAGAATCAACCACTAAGTCGTTTCACCTGACGCGTCCAAATTTCAGCACCCGGAAGAATCAGAAGTGAAAGAAAATCGTCCTAGAAAACTAAGGACGTCGATCGTTGGTTTTCATCAATATCGGTAAACGGGGAGTTGTTCTTTCATGATAACAATTGCACAAGAAAGTTGTCAATGACCGACTTTATTCAGCATCAACGAAACGCGAAAGGAAATAGTCGTTTGCGGAGAAAGGGAGGAATCGCCGATGGCCGATCCCGTAAAAAAATTTCGGCGTCGATGGGTTTTTCTTTTGTAAGGACTATCAACGAAGATTCCCATAGCTCGATGCCGATTCCTAACTTCCCCTTTCAGAAAATGAAATGATGGGATGTTTTAGCTCTAAAGATACGCTAGATATCATGCATTTAATTGATTGATTAATTCCAAGATTATGCATTGGTCTCTAGTTCGTGCTCAGAGCCCAGTGACCATTTTAACCTTTAGATACAATGCATCTCCCTCCGTGCCTCCGCCGTCAACCTACGTAAAATTGATTACAGGGAATTGGTGGTAAGTTGTTTAAATTTCGTCCCATTACTTATATTAACAGCTTGATGCGACTGGTAAGTTCTCTCTCATTATATTACCCTGAATTATTATGAGCCAGAGCATTCTGCATGCAAAGAGGTCCGGAACATCCGGAGGAGCGAAATGAACGGCTCGTAGAAGGCTTCCAAGGTATAGTGAGTATTAAGAAACATAGGTTAGCAAGCATACATGTATGTACCAGTCTGGTTTTGATTTCATTTCAAATATAAATTAAGATCTAATATTATTCTATGTGTTGGCCCTAATTGAGCGTCTTTGGTTGCATGAACGATGCCTCCAAAGAAACCCACCACCAGGAAATCTCCTAGAATCCCAAAGCCATAAGAATCAAAAGCAGGAGAAGGCTCCTCCCCAGCTGTTGCAAGAAAATTGGAATTCACTTCCAAGCTAGCGCCCATCACCAAGATGATCACCAAAGAAGCCTTCGCTCAGCCTTCGGCCTTTGGGGACACCGAGGCAAACATTGGGACTAAGACAACATTCCTGCAATGGAAAGATCTGTTCAAGGAAATCAAGCACGAAGAATTTCTCGAATATGCCCCGCATAGCGATCCTCACACGAGGAAGCTAGATGATGAGGTTTTCGTCAACATCCACAAGGCTTACCTACACATGGTGGTGAGCAGGACTTTGGTATTCCCTTGCATCGAACTTTTGAAATGGCTTATTGATCACAGCGACACACAAAAGTGTGTAATTAATGATGATAATGGTCAAATCGTCGAGGTTTTCCTCCCAGTAGAAGTCCAAAGGTATTACAAGCTCAGGGAGCTAGTTGAACGTTTGAACAAGGATTTTGTTGTGAAATTTTATCAGAAGCACGACACCAACAAAATATTGGCGTCCTGGTGGAGAGAAGACAAAAAATTCACTAACTGAAACACCAGCAGGTGCGACGACTCAATCAAAGTCGGGCCAGGTGTCGGTCAAAACTAGTGCGCCTAACCCTCTATCCGAGTTCATAGATATATACAGTGATGATGAGAGTCCGGAGGCATCTCAGAAAACCTCTGTGCATGTAGAAGAAGAAAAAGGAGATGAAAGCGCCTTAGATACCGAAACGCTCGATGCGCCGAAGACCCGAGCAGGTAGTCCCAAGGACAAGTCAGAATTAGACGTGTCAACAGAAAGATCCCTGCAGAAGGACGTTGGCGATGCCACGGCTAGAATACATGCAAGTATTGAGCTCGCTCCTGACACATCCATTCCACTTGATACTCAGGTCCCTAACAAAACAAGGAGGTTCAAGAGTCTGATCTTGAACAAATATATACCACCGACAGCCTGGGAAACACACTTACATGGGGTGACCAATAGATACCAGAGTCGGTAGACGAAGTGGTAGACATCTATGCGATCTTCTATGATCAAAAGAGGAAGGCCATTGTGCAAAGGACTGCTAAGAAGAGAAAGATTACTATGGATCATTCTATTTTGGCTACCACAAAGGAAAGATTGATCAACACAACAAATGCTCTCATGTATGAACTAATAGGCGTGGGAAGATCCCTCTATGATGCTGCCCAGGATAGGGCCAGGAGGGATGAAAGAGAACTAGCAGATACTCTGAAGGAACTAGAACACCTGCGCCATATTGTTGAGTATTATAAAGGTGCCACACAGACTGCAACATATTTGAAGAGTGAGTTTTCAGGAGTTTACAATGAGTACAAGAAAGAAAGAACTCTGTTAACTGAAAATATAATTGAATTCCAGGAGGACACTCTCATGGCTCTCACAGCATGCAAGGAGATGGAACAATGGCATGAAAGAGCGCAACAAGCGGTAGAAAGGCTCGAATACATTGAGGCAGTCCAACAGGGTCGAGAAAAGGAAGAACATGGCATTCGACTGTTAAACAAAAATAGCCTCAACCGCATAAAGAGATCCGCAAAATATTGGACTAAGATGTCCTGGGATCCACATTAAGAGATCCAAGAACAATATGCCAAGTGCCAGAAGCACCGGGATAAAATTAATAAAGTAATGAAAGGTATCAAGCTCCCCGAGTTTGGCAACCCCAGTGAGTTTGTCGACATAAGAAATGTGCTCAAGATGTATGCTAAACAAGACTCCCTATGGGCCGAAGAGTGTGCGAACGTAACCGATGCGAGTCCCGGACAGGTGCGACAATTCACAGAACACCCGATCAGAGCTAAAACCATGTTGCAACAGTTGAATTCCACCTTGATAAAATACCGAGTGCATGCAGTGGACATCAGAGGGATATATTCGGCCCCAATGGAACACCACAGATTCCTGTGGGCCCATACTTGTGAAGAACTCTTTATCAGATGGTCCAATTATGAAAGAATCCACCCTTTTCAAGAAACAACTCGGGTGGACTGTTGAAAGACTGTCAGATAATGACGCCACGTGGCAATTTTTGATTAGCTCAAATTGTATTTTACTGTTAATTACTGTTAAGACTTTATATTATAAATAGGAACATCGACCGATGGTCCAATGGTCGATGGTTTGTTGCAAGAACTCTTTTATTTTTAGTTGTTAAGAATTATTTTGGAGCTGCTATGAATGAAGAAGTCCTTTTGGACCAGAGATGAATTTGTTTTCATCATATGCATGTGTAATTGAGCCTGGAGAAGAACTATTTCCTATTCAGTTCATGAGCAGATGTAACAAGTAAGAGCTAGCGAATATATTGTCAAGTTATCTGGTGCAATTGTTTTGTCGTTCTTTTCTCTAATAATGGAAATGATGAATCGTTGTGTGGATGTATGATGAAGGATTATGGTAGATGAATTATTTTGCTTGCTATTGATCTTATCATATAACTGTTTTCTTCTAATTAGTATTCTCAAACAGTAATTGGATGCTCACATGGATAACGTATTATTACTAGGCCTGTGGTATAGGATTATCGTTTGCATGTTTGAGCAGCGGGTTATCCCAAGCTCAACCTCTTCTGCAGTAGTTAAATTTTCTCTCATCTTATTTTCTTGGATAGCTTAGGTTAAAATCTCAGCTAGCGATTGAGTGCTCACATAGTTAAAGTATTATTACTAGGCCTGTGGTAAGAGATCGTTGTCTGCATGCTGGAGTGAGGGTTATCCCGAGACCGACCTTTCCTAGTCTTTAAACTTCCTTATCGTTGTGTGGCCAAGTTGGTTTATACCGGATTTTTCTCACATTTATGCTAACTAAAGAGAAAATACCAAAAGAGAAAATCCCGACTGAAGGAGATGCCTCCACAAGAAAACACAAAGCCCATCGATTAAATTGGCTGGATCGCGAGATCTGGAGAACCATTCCAATCACAAACGCTGTAGAGTCTAATTGGGCCTCGGTGGCAGGTTTGGTTCCTACTGTTGAGTTAAGGGGTTTAAGACCCATCAACATAATCATATCTTTTGTGTGGGTTTGGAAATTTCAGCAAGTACACCTTCTTGGGAAAAGTGCACACCTCTCTTGGGCGCTAGTCTTCTAGGGTTTGCAAGCACCCTCTTGAGTGGTAGGTTTTCTTGGTGGTGAAGGTATTTCTCTTGAAGAATATAGCAAATGATTTGGCTGGGTTTTCTTCCCTTGTTGAGAAGGGGTTCCCAGGATACCTCTTGTGTTCTTGAGCATGGTGTTTCTTCTTGTGATCTTGGTTGTTGCATCATAATTGTTTATGGTTTAAGTTAAATGATAAAAAGGAATGAACTTCATGCTTAAAACTTGCTTATTTAAAAATCAACATGGTTTTAGAGCATTGGTCTTGAAGAACCCATTGCACAAATAAATTTCAGCCATCCTCTCTCTCTTTTGCAGAAATCGTACGACCCTCCTAGGTTTCCCATAAAATCCGTACGACCTACTCTTCTAGGGGTTTTTATCACTTGGCACTTGGAAGTTGGGTCTAAAAATGGAATATGTGTGTACGACCTCCTTTAGCGCACCTCCAACAAGTCTCAAACTACAATTCCGAGCATTTTGACTTTTTGGCCCTAGGGTTTCTAGGGTTTCGCTAAATTCTGCATAAAATTTCAGAATTGTGTTTCTGCAACTCCTTGAAGGAGCTATTCAGATTACCAGGGCTATCATATCCTTCAAAGGATTATTGTTGGCAGTCATAAGCCCAACAAAACCTAAAAGTGCTAGCCTATCCTAGCCGTTAGGTTTTCTAGCCTAGTTGACAAGGGTTTGTGAATAATCCATAAATTAAATGAGCAAAATCATGATGGGTGGGAGGAAATCTTGATGGTTCAAGCAAACTCAGTTCCAGGAAGACAAGACCTCAAAGAAATGAAGACATCAACATCTCAACACTCTCAGGTATGGTCCCTACCAATGATAATACTTAGTTAATTGATAATGGTGCCTCCAAGCACATGACCACTCTTAGAGATCACCTAACACATTTCGTTGAGAAAGAGACACATGTACATGTTGTCCTTGGAGATGATGCCAGATATAATGTGAGAGGAGTTGGAACTTCTACCTTCCAACTAGATTCAGATATGCAACTTCAATTAAAGGAAGTACTATATGTACCCAAAATGAAGAGGAACCTTGTCTCTATTTCTGCCTTGGAAGAAAACGGCTACAAGATTACATTCTTAGAAGTAAGAGTTCTTGCATGGCACAAAGACTCTCATATAAATTCTTCCAAGGTAATTGGTGTTCGAGAAAACAACTTGTATAGATTAGCCATCAAACTAGTCCAAGCTCTACTACATGACACTATCAGCTTGAGTGATTTATGGCATAGAAGACTTTCTCACATTCATTATAGAGCTCTCCCAGATCTAGAGAAAATGGTAACATGTCTACCAGAAATACAGATTCAACATAAAGGTGTTTGTAAAGGTTGTGCCCTTGGAAAAAATGTTAAAGGATCCTTCTCAAGCAGTGACAATAGATCCAAGGAAATCTTGGACTTGATACATTCAGATGTGTGTGGGCCAATGATTGTTGCATCTCTGAATGGTTACTTATACTATGTACTCTTCATAGATGATCACTCCCAGAAAACTTGGATTTACTTTCTGAAGAACGATGATGGAGTCCTTGCAAAATTTCAAGAATTCAAAGCTCAGTTTGAGAACTGGACTGGAAGAAAAATCAAATTATTAAGATCATATAATGGAGGAGAGTACACCTCAAAGGAATTCAACAGTTTTTGTATTGAAGCAGGGATCAAGAGGGAGTTCACAGTTCCTTACAACCCTCAACAAAATGGGGTTGCTGAAAGGAAAAACAAAAATATCATTGAGGAAACTAAAACAATGATACATGATCAGAGTCTACTTATGATTCTATGGGAAGAAGCATGTATGACAACAATGTATGTTCAAAAAATAAGTCCTCATAAGATCCTAAATAACATTACTGCAAAAGAATCCTTCATCAGAGTGAAGCTTGAGATTGGACACTTCAGAATATTTGGATGTCCAGTATATTTTCATGTACCCAAAGAGAAGAGATCCAAGCTAGAACCTTCAGGAAGAAAGGGAACATTTGTAGGATACAGTGAATCCTCAAAAGCATATTGAATCTACATTCCTGGTCAAAGACAAATTGAAATAAGCAGAGATGTTACCTTTGAATAAGAAGTAGCCTTCCAAAGATCTAGAGAAGCTCAAATAGAAATTGATAGTGAGACAAGGCCTTCTCCCCCTTCAACAATTCAAAGGGAGACAACCATTATTCCAGTTGATCCAGTAGCTCCATTTGTTCCAGTCGATCCAGTTGCTCCAAGCGACATACCCAGAGATATTACAGTTGGACATAAAAGGCCTGCTTGGGCCCGAAAAAATCTACAAGAAGCAGAAGGACATAAAGCCCCTCAAGGAACAACCAGAGAGAGAAAGAGACCAAAGAGATTCTCAAGCTACCTTTCAGCCATGACCCACATCATTGACTCATAGCCATCTTGTCATGGAGACACTTCAGGTGAACAAGTATGGAAAGATGCCATGACTGAAGAATACCAATCTATATTGAAAAATGATGTATGGGATGTTGTTCCAATAACAGAGGGAAAGTCTGTAATGACTTCCAAGTAGATTTATAAAATCAAGCATGCAGCTGATGGAATCATCGATAAATACAAAGAAATATTTGTGGCCAGAGGGTTCTCACAAGTAGAGGGAGTTGACTATGACTATAATTTTTCTCTAGTAGCCAGATACACCTCCATCCGTTCTATCATTGCACTAGCTGCTTCCATGGGTTGGAAGCTACACTAGTTGGATGTAAAGACAACCTTTCTCAATGGTGAAGTTGAGGAAGAAGTTTATATCGAGAAACCATAAGGATTCGTTGTACACAACGAAAGATCTCATGCATGTAGGTTAAAGAAAGCCCTATATGCTCTAAAAAAAGCACCACATGCTTGGTACAAGAAAATGGATGGATTTCTAATGAGCTTGGGTTTCAACAAAAGTGTTGTTGGTCCAAACTTATATTATCACATTGATGGCAATG